>JALPQI010031295.1:0-94773 GCA_025490895.1 Thaumatotibia leucotreta
TTTAGTAAAAACACCCCTATTTGTCGTTGGCCATAAAGCCGCTTTGTCAGTTTATTCATAATTACGAAGACACAAGGAAATCTCGTCTTTATGATAAGCGACAAAGTGGGACGTTTTACTAAAAACTAACACATATAAGGCTCAATTCTAATGTGTCATAAGTTAATTCTTAGAAAATTTCCAACTATAGTAGCTTATAAAATGCGGTGTGCGGGTATCAAATTAACCCTTTATAGGGCACCGGTCTAAAAACGGCCACCCTATAGCACAATCTTTTTGTATTTTTTTCTTGTACAGAGTTTTTCGTTCTATATTAATGGCGTTGAGGCTTGAACCCACGATTTTTTCGAGTCTTGCCCGTTAAGGGTTAGGTTAAAAGGTAATACAATAAGAATTATTTTTAATTATTATTATTAGGTATCCTTTATTTATCTCTCTTTTTAAGTTAGGTTTTCTTATAAAAATATTTTTCTCTCTCTCTTTCTATCTTTTTTTTGACCTCTCTCTTCAAAGTTTTGCTTAGAACTCGGATTATTAAGGCCAAACGGTCCCGGAGCGGACAACCGCTTGCCGCCTTTGCAGACATAGTTCGAGCCGAATCATTGGCCCTCCGGTTAGTAGTCTATCCCGTCTATCTAACAGATTTATATTGGATCAGGCAATGTTCTGGACCTCCCGCGGCTCTGTTTTGTGAGCCGCTGACAGTGACGTAGCTATCTTGGGTGGCCCCCGGTGTGGAAGCTGGTGGGTGTCGCCCAAAGAAAGTAAAAAGGCAAGGAAAATAAAATTTGTATGCTCAAGGACATGGATACTTTATTATTTATTATATTGAATAAATAACAAAACGCAATAATTAATAAGACAGAAAAAGAGTTGTTATACAATTAAAATTACTTCTTTCTTACTTTGGCAGCTGCAAACTCAGCAATAACTTCAAAAATTCATATGTTGATCGATGGCTAATATACCAAGATTGATAAGCCGCGATTGGGCCATGGTCTGGTCACGCGGATATAGTTTTTTTTATTAATTTTAATTTACCGAGACTACCCCCACTAATCCATTATGTAGCATGGGAGCGCTAGGCTCTGGCAGCTCGGCCTATGGCCTCGCTATGCGACGCTTTGGGCCTTCGGTTTCTACTGGGAGCTCGGCTTTCGGCCTTAGCTGGGCGCCTCTGAGGAAATTCCATACAAATTTTTTTTTGTCCAAAAAATTCAAAAAAATATTTTTTGAATAGCTATTGAAAATTTCTATAAGATTTGTTAAAGCACCCCCCACCTATCTCTCCGTTGAAAAGTTACCATACTAACTTTTTTCTCAGAGGCAAATTCCATACAAATTTTTTTTTGTCCAAAAAATCCAAAAAATTATTTTTTGAAAAGCTATTGAGATGTTCTATGAGACTTGTTAAAGCACCCCCCACCTATCTCTCTCCATTCAAAAGTTCCATACAAACTTTGAACGACCATATGGCGGCCATCTTGAATTTTAGAAAGTCCAAAACACTTTTTGTCCAATAAGAGCCCAATCTTATCCTACCGTGAAAATTTTCAGAACCCTAAGAGCCCAACAACAGTTTCAAAATGAGCAAAAAAAATTGGTCCGATCCATGAATTTTCGTTTTTGTCCCGGGGCGCCGCCATCTTGAATTTTTTTCCAAATTTTTTTTTCGAATATTACTTTAGGGTCTCTCAAGTACATCTATGCAAAATTTTAGCGCGCTCGGGTCATTATTTCGAAAAATCCATACAAAATTTTTTTTGTGCAAAAAATCCAAAAAAAATTTTTTCGGAATTTGGAGAGCCCAAAAGTCACGCACAGCGATTTCCGAACCGATCGAATAAAAAAAATTTTTTGAAAAAAAGTAAAAAAAATTTTTTTGCTAAAATTTTTTGTCCATCTGATGGCTCTTGAGATACTGTACGACATTTGTTCGAGCACCCTCTACCTAACTCTCTCCGTTCAAAAGTTCCCATACAAAGTTTGAACACCCATACGGCGGCCATCTTGAATTCTAGAAAGTCCAAAATACGTCTTGTCTAATCCAGAGCTCAACTGAATCATACTGTTAAAATTTCAAATCCCTAAACGCTCATCAACAGTTTCAAAATGGGCAAAAAAAATTGGCCCGATCCATGAATTTTGTTTTTGCCCCGGGGCGCCGCCATCTTGAATTTTTTCCCAAAAATTTTTTTAGAATATTACTCTCGAGCCCCCAAAGTGTGCCTATGCAAAATTTTAGCGCGCTCAGATCATTATTTCGAAAAATCCATACAAATTTTTTTTTGCGCAAAAAATCCAAAAAAATTTTTTTTCTAATCTCGGGGGCCCGACTATTAAGCACAGCGATTTCTGGCCCGCTAGTATCATTTTGAAATTTTTGAAAAAAAAAAAAAAAGTTTTTTGCCAATTTTTTTTTCCCACCGGATAGCTCTCGGGGTCCTCTATGACATTTGGTCGAGCACCCCCCACCTATCTCCCCCCGTTTAAAAGTTGCCATACAAACTTTGACGGGCCGTACGGCGGCCATCTTGGATTCCAAAATTACAAAAAAAATATTTTTCTAATCTATGACCCTCAGAGGTTCTGCCGCAAAAAAATCAGGCTCAAAGGACCAACTTGAAAATCGGGTGCAAAAATTTTTTACTTTTTTCCAAAAATTTTTGCGGCTTCAAAAACTGCCGGCAGTTCCCTATGACATTTGGTCGACCACCCCCCACCCAGGTGCTACCGTTTGGCCGGGCCGTCGATCGAAAAGACGGTCTTTCGAGGTAGACCCGGTTACGGATTTTTTCTCCCTGTTTGGGACCAGACCCTACACGATGGTATACGACACGAGACCGTAGGTCCCACCCAGGGAGCCACAGAACCATGTCAACAACAATCAGTCGGGTTGCGGCTATATATAATACTAACTAGTTTTTTGCTCTGTGCGCGAGGCCCAAGGGCCTCGCGGGCCTCTCTTTTTGTCGACTGGAGGGGTGGGGTATTGGAGATATTTTTTTTATTTTCTTTAGTTTTTTTATTATTGATTTTGTATTATTTTCTAATTTTATCGCAGTTTTTGGGCTTTTGAGCTGGACTCCTGCAGCTCGGCCTTCGGCCTCGCGAGCTGTCAGGCCTCTGAGGGACGCTTCGGGCCTTCGGCCCTACGCGGAGCTCGGCCTTCGGCCTTCGCAGATTGTCGAAACGAATCGTCGGGCCTGCGGCCCTCCGATTCGTTTTCATGTTACACTTTTTCATTGAGTAGCATGGATGCCTTGGACTCCTGCAGCTCGGCCTTCGGCCTCGCGAGCTGTCACGCCTCTGAGGGACGCTTCGGGCCTTCGGCCCTACGCGGAGCTCGGCCTTCGGCCTTCGCGGATTGTCGAAACGAATCGTCGGGCCTGCGGCCCTCCGATTCGATAATTTCATTGCGTAGCATGGGAGCGCTGGACTCAAGCAGCTCGGCCTTCGGCCTCGCGAGCTGGCGCGCCTGTGTTGGACGCTTCGGGCCTTCGGCCCTACGCGGAGCTCGGCCTTCGGCCTTCGCAAGTTGTCGAAACGAATCGTCGGGCCTACGGCCCTCCGATTCGTTTTCATGTTACACTTTTTCATTGAGTAGCATGGATGCGTTGGACTCTGGCAGCTCGGCCTTCGGCCTCGCGAGCTGGCGCGCCTGTGTTGGACGCTTCGGGCCTTCGGCCCTACGCGGAGCTCGGCCTTCGGCCTTCGCGGCTACGAAGCTTCGCCTTCGGGCCTTCGGCCCTCAGGCTCAGCTTATATAATTACTCAGGTGTTATAATACAAAGAAAAGCTTTGCATTCTCGCAGCTCGGCCTCCGGCCTCGCAGGCTACCGCGCCTCTATGGGACGCTCCGGGCCTTCGGCCCTACGCGGAGCTCGGCCTGCGGCCTTCGCTGGGGTTCGAAGCGAACCGTCGGGCCTGCGGCCCTCCGGTTCGCTTATTAAGACAGTTAGGAAGGGCAGTTTCACCGCGTGGGCTCGCCCGTCGGGCCTTCGGCCCTCGGGCTCGCGCGGAGAGCACCTCGATCGTGACGCTCCGGGCCTTCGGCCCTACGCGGAGCTCGGCCTTCGGCCTTCGCGGGCTTGACGCCTCGCCATCGGGCCTTCGGCCCTCAGGCTCGGCTTATTAAGATACTGGGGTTGTTGAACGCTTGGTAGCTCGATTTGCTCGGAGCTCGGCCTTCGGCCTCGCTTTAAATTACTTGGAGGTGACGCACTTGGGCCCTCGGGGTGAAGCTCCGGGCCTTCGGCCCTCCGCGAGGTCGGCCTTCGGCCTCCCACCCTGAAGCTCGCCCTTCGGGCTCGCTTAACATAGATTTATATTGGTTCTGGTAATGTTCCGGCCCTCCTGCAGCGAGGCCTTCGGCCTCGCCCAAAATTACTGGGGTTCGGGACCCCCATGGGCCCCGGGAGTGAAGCTCCGGGCCTTCGGCCCTCCGCGGGGTCGGCCTTCGGCCTCCCGGCCTGAAGCTCGCCCTTCGGGCTCGCTTAACTTACTTGGGATTTTGACTTTTTGTTCGGGGTCGCCGCCATCTTGGATTTTTTTCAAAATTTTTTTTCAGATTATTATTCCTGGGCCCAAATAATGCCCGCATGCCAAATTTCAGCGCGATCGGACCATTATTTCGAAAAATCCATACAAAATTTTTTTTGTGCAAAAAATCTGAAAAAAATTTTTTCGGAATCTGGAGAGCCCAAAAGTCACGCACAGCGATTTCCAGCTCGATCGGATGAAAAAAAATTTTTTGAAAAAAAAAAAAAATTTTTTTTGCAAAAATTTTTTGCCCACCTGACAGCTCTCGGGGTCCTCTATGACATTTGGTCGAGCACCCCCCACCTATCTCCCCCCGTTTAAGAGTTCCCATACAAACTTTGACGGGCCCTACGGCGGCCATCTTGGATCCGAGAATCACAAAAACACATTTTCTTTAATCTAGGACCCTAAGAGATTCTACCACAAAAAAATCCGGCTCGAAGGACCATTTTGAAAATTTGGTGCAAAATTTTTTTTTTTTTTTTTGCAAAAATTTTTGCGGCTTCAAAAACTGTCGGCAGTTCCCTATGACATTTGGTCGAGCACCCCCCACCTAGGTCTCACCGTTTAGCCAGGCCGTCGAACATTTTTCGACCAGGGAGCAAATCCTGAAATGTCAGATTTTTCCCTAGGTCACCGGCGCGCCCTCTATACGACGGTATATAACACTAACCCCCACCGTAACTCCTTCCGGGAGAACAATCATGTCATTCAGAAATGAGTGGTAATGCAGCTATATATATTATTAATACTACGTCAGATCAGGGTGCTTAGCCAAGTTGCCAATCGCTAACGCTTAACCGTGAATCGTAAGCGAAAGGCAACTGTCTTTGTCGCACTAATATGAAAGAGTGACAGAGAGGGAAAACTACGAAACGCTACTAAGCGCTAGCGATTGGCAACTTGGCTAAGCATCCTGACGACGCAAAGGAACCGATGTCGTTACGTCGTCGCCCAAATTTAAGTATGGTCGAGGAATTTAATTTCCTACCCATTTCGTACCTTGTCATAGTAGCTATAATATGACAGTCCTAGCAGCTTTCATATTGTCACAAGGTACGAAATGGGTAGGAAATTAAATTCCTAGACTGTACCTAGTTTTTAAGTATTATTTGACGTGTACATTTTTTGTTCGCAGTGACTTGGTTTATAATGTTATGCAGAACTTATTGGAATAAATATAAAATAAACATTATCAGCTGCTAACTACTACTAACATGTAGCGACAGTGTCTCAACACTATCGAGTGCTTGCGTATGAATCGTGAATTGAAGGCAGACTAACTTTCTTTAAGTACGCGAGTAGGATCGGGGTGGAAGTAGGTAAGTCACAGCGCTAGTCATGGGACACATACTGATTAGGGAAGGGTCCCAGTTCTGAATTTGTATGGCATTCTTGCCGGGAATTCCTGATTCCGGTAACGTATTTGTATAAACAGAAAGCCAGTACCGGCCGCCCACCGTAAGGGTGCGGCTCCACTGAGGCGGAGAGGAGCGGAGATGTGCAAAATTGGCCAATGAGACCGCATAACAGTGTTTCGAATTTTGAATTTGAAGAATGTAATGTCAATTTTGCACATCTCCGCTCCTCTCCGCCTCATTGGAGCCGCACCCTAATACTGATCTGCGCCCGCGTTACAACAGGTTTCTCTTCTCTTGGCAAATCAATAAAATTGACACGGGTAGCCGCAAGAAGGCAAATTTAATAAACTTATAATTAATTTAATGTTCATTACTTATAATTAAATTAATGTTCATGTTGTTAATTTAATGGTCAATCTTTCTGCTTTGCCTCAAGGTTGACTGGTAGAGAATGCCGTATGGCATTAAGTTCGCCTTTTGTACTATAAGTTTTTCTTTTGTGCAATAAAGATTAAATAAATAAATAAATAAATGTTATAACACCTAGGTAGGTATGTATAACACATTTCAAAACTTAAAAAGAGACTGTGATCCTACAGTCAAACTCTGAAGAGTTTTATAGGACAATTACTAATTCTACTACTGTAATCCATATGTACTATTAATAATAAATAATAAAATAAAAATAAAATAGGGCGGCTGTCACAACTGCTAGCCACCCTTAACTTCAGTGCCTAATATAGAGATTCTAGAGATTCTAATAGATTAGGCACTGAAGTAGCAATGTAGTTTGTAAAAACGTATGCACGAAATATCATTTGATATTCACAAGTGCTTTACGGTGAAGGGAAACATCGTGAAACCTGCATACACCTGCGAAGAAATTCAAGGGTGTATGTGAAGTCCCCAACAAGTACTGGGCGTTGAGACCACGCAAAATAAGCACGTTTGATGTCGAGTTGCGGAAAAAAATGGCCAGAATACAACAACAACAACAACGCAGTTTGTAAGTCCAAGTCCACGAAAATAAACGCTAATGAAGTTCAATAGTTTATTATACCAAAACCATGTACAACAGTTTGTTTTATACGTATACATATCGGAAATTCTAAACATGTTAATAGCAATACATCTGTCCTCTTTCACAAGAAGCGTAGGTGACATGACCATGCGATCGGCAACATTGGGTCTTCTCTCTGTCAATACGAGGACAGACCTCGTCACATGCCGATACCCTAATCCACGGATTGGTTGCCTCTGAAACGGCAACCAAAGCTACTAGGACCACGAATATTATTGGCTTCGGTAACATGGTTGACGCTTATTTACAACTGCGAATACATTGTAGTTGGCTTTTTATATTATATTTTTAAACTACAATTCGTAAGTAAAAACGCGCTGAAGCTAACAGGTTGTGGAAATTCAACCGAGTTTTGATATCAGTTTTTTTATCAAATTAAAATAAACTAATTAAGTTTTGAAATGTGATAGTATTAGTGCTAAATTTTCATTTATCGCGGATATGTTAAGTAGGCAAACCTGCAATAAGTTACAGAATATACGATTGTATACATGATATTAACCTTTTGGATGCCAACGACTGATATATTGGCACCGCAGGTTCAACGCCAAAAACCGATATATAAGTCTTGGTCCACAGAGCAATATAGTATTTTGCGTTTAAAGTTTTTCTTACTTTTTCCTTATCCTACGATACTGATTGGGTTCTTAAATTAAAGACCACTATTTTTGTTTTGTGTGTAGAAAACCTTTATGTGTGCAAACGAATCAATACAAAATAAGTGGAAGATACTTTACTCTCAGAAGAAAATTTTAACTTAATATAATTACCTATGGAACTCAGTATTTTAAACAACATAAATTTCGGTTGCCGCGAGATGCTCCATTGAAGTAAAATAAAAACCATAGCACCAAATTATTATACAGGTACACCTTCGGGATATCGTTTTTGTCGAAAACAACTTAAATACTAAATCAAAATTCCTCAACGAAAACCCCCCTACCCCTTATACGGACCACACATCATCTGTCTTCGATAACCACACGAACGATATCCATCATAAAGGTTCGCCCGGCAACAGGTCTCCTTTTCCATGTCACTGCGCTGGCACACCACATCACAGGCAGGGACCCTCGACCACCACTCTTGACTGTCAGGGTACCAGCCTTGAGAACCCACGGCGACCAATAGAGAGAGGAGTACCTGTGACGGATTGTCACGCAAATTTCTGATTCTCAGTATATCGCCATTGGGATGGAATGCTTGGGCCTTTGTTGATATATAAACTCCGTAGTGTTAGGTAAACATTATTTAATGGTCCACACTTATAATTAGGACATAATTTGTATTTAAATAAATTAATTTCTTACATTGCGTCAGGTTGTCTCGAGAGCCATTTTTGGAAAGGGGAGAATAGATAATATAGAGTTGCCGCATAGACAATACATACTTGGTTACTTAAGGGCTATACTCACAATCCAACAGTACCAACATTTTTAAGTGCATGGTTGCCGCTGGCCGCGCAGTTTCTATAACTGGTTGTCAATTTCAAGTTATGGTTGCTCGTTCTTGAGATTTTGGTTGCCGTTTACTTGCTTCAACAATGAATGTAATACTGAAAGTAGTTATGTTTTTGCTATAAGGTTGACGATTGTGTTGTTATGATTTGTATGAATAAAAGTACTTTTAGAACAAAGTTAGTTACTTCAAATAATTATTGAAACAGCTGCAACTCACTACAAATATATCTATATTGTCTTAAATAAAAAAAACAGTGTGTATTTATTTAATATGTAGGTACATTGTATTGACTTTTCGAAAAATGCAAGTGCTAATATGCGTTGTAAGAACGGAAACAATAAAATTTTATTTTCCTTTACCGTCTATGAACATTAAAGTAATAAATGTGTTCATAATAAAGGCTTAATTAGCTACCTACATCTGCACATTAGTTTATATGTAGTTGTAGATAAAGACAAATTGTTGAAACTACGAGGATTCCATTATTACTCAAATACTTACTTAACTTATGACTCAATCTCGTGCATTATAGTCTATAAATAGTAATTCTAAATGTTATATTGAAATTAAATGAATTGAATAGACTTAAATTGTTAGTTGGGTGTATTGCGAAAAAAATGTACATCTCTTAATAGGTCTTGAAAACAAAATTTAACGGCATAATTTTTGTGATACGAAGTTAAATTTTGTGTAACAACTTTTGGCACTGAAAAAGAGGGATGAATTCAAAGTTTCTATCAACTTATATCTGCGACCATATATAACATGGACGTCTAACGCCAGCTCAAAAATGCCCCCAAAAACAATTGTTCAATTGTACCAAGATGGGCAGGACATAGCGCTTTTCTTAACACCGCGCATATTTAGGCGCAACATCTTTGACAAATGTTTATAAAATATAGCCAATCAAAACTTTGATGGACCAATCACAGCTATTTTTAAATGGCGGTTTAAGTTTTTATAGGTTGATATTGACATTCATAACCGTGATGCATTGAAGAGGCGGTGACACTTGACAACTAAAATTCAGGACAGTTTTTGAAAGGCAATTTAATATGGCGTGTAGGGCTTGCTTTCCGGAATTCCGGAATTTCGGATCGATTTTGCTGATTTTACAGTTCCGGAATTGACACAGCTAATATCGGAATACCGGAATTAAAAAAAAGTTTTCATTATATGGATAAACATAAAATATCAACACGATTATGATAATCAGGTACAGGATACAAAGCCGCCACAAAATATATCGATAAGTGATTTGCCATATATTGTATGGTGTTTTATTTTCTGTAAAATAAACTGTTTGCCTTTGACTTAAGTCACCACTTGGTCTAATATCAAGTAACATTCCAACAAAAGGTTCACTTCCATGCGAGTGAGACAAAATTACATTTACCTAGCTACTTCATATTTTGTCCGTCTCTTTTAGCATTGAAATATGTAGTTGCATTTGCAATTATAATTATCAATCACTAGATCAGTAAATCAGTACAAAGTTACCGACGAGTAAAGCGTGACGTGACGTAGTGTGATATTGTAACTTCTGTGCTTCGGGTGCTGTAAATAAGTGTTATGTGCTCATCATAAATACACAATATAAATACATACATATTTTTCGTTTTTATTCTCTCCGTCTTTCTAGTCGTCTTGTTGTCGGAGACTGTCTTCGATACGAGAATTTGAAATTACGGATTCTGAGTGACTTCGTTGATTATTAATATTTTTTATATGATCTCAGTAGGATGACAAATGTCTATTATTCTAATTACTATATAGTATGATGATATTACTAATCGGAAGACGTACTAAATGAACTGAACATTTTTACCTATTCTCTGAAACTTCAAAAAGGCATTAGCGTACCACTATCTCGAAGCAACGCACAAGCTATTGCATGTAAACAACTGTCAATTTAGTCTTGACACTTGACACAGGTGACATTTTTTTCGAATTTTCTTACTTAATATCAAGGCGTGGCGTGTGGGGCACGAAATATTTTGACTTCATTTCAAGCCTATGGCGACGAAAAGGTTAATTTTGTCTGAATAGTAGGTTATAAATGAAATTTTTGTATTAAAATAACCATAAGATAATAATTAAAATCATTATTTTATTCTTCCCGTGGTAAATTCCGTCGTTAAAAGCAGACAGTCGTAATAAGCGGATGTACTTTCATAGTGGCTTATACTAAAACCAACCATAATATGCCTATGGACACGTCGCTAAAAACGGTTGGTTGTTATATGCGGAGTCGTACTAAAACGTCCTTGGCGGATTTATGACCAGATTTGAAATTAAAGATGTCGTGTAATGTTTGCCGGATTCCATCTATTTTAAGAGAAAATGTATTTTTGACCAACTGTTTTAAACCGTTACGCATTTTAGAAAACGATTTTGTTGTTGTGTTCCCTTAGTTTTGTCACACTTAATTGACAAACATCAAAAGGACAAAAAATATTACCTAAAACTTAAAAATACATTGTTCGCGACAGTTTTATTTATATAATACCTTTTACGTAGAGCAGCATTCGAAATCCAAAAGAGAAAAAAGTTTTTTTGCAGGTTGCCTAAAACTCATATAACATTTCTTGTTTCTGTTAGCCCTAGGAATATGCTGTTAAACATTTTCCCTTTCCTTATGGACACCTTGTATACAAATCATATTGCAATTTTTCGTTTTATTTAAATAATACCTAGTTTTACAATATTTTCGTTAATTCCGGAACTAGTTCCGGAATTCCGGAATTGAAGTATAATATCGGAAATCAGTTCCGGAACTGAAAATGGTCCGATATTGCAAGCCCTAGGCGTGCGGCTTCCATGTTTTATTTGTTCGTATTTTTCATTAATTTAAAAGAATTTGCACTCAGAAAGTAGGATTTGAGGAAACCAATGATAGAAACAAATCGGGAATCTTGGAGAAATCGCTTGAAGTCGGTTTTTTAAATTTTTCATTTGGTGATTATAACGGGTGGCCAACTTGGAGGTATACAACTTTTTTTTGCCGCCATTTTGTTTTGGCGGTAAGTTTGACAGTTGTTGCAGCAAAATTAGTTTGTGTAGATACGGCAAATTTATTATGGAGCGTTTTACGACGGAACAACGAGTTTTAATTATTAAAACGTTTTACTCATCCCAATCGTGTATTGCGGAAACTCTAAGGAAATTGCGGCCAACTTTTGGCAGAAATCACTTGCCTTCACGGCTAACAATAGCTCGTTTAGTCAAAAAATTTGAGCAGTATGGCATGGTAACAGACAAAACAGTTCCTCATCGTGTCAAAAAGGCTCGTACTCAACAGAATATTCAAACAGTTCGTGAAAGTGTAGCCGCAGAACCGACATTGTCTACCAGGCGACGATCTCAACAAGTCGGAATTAAGAGGACTTCTCTCCAAACAATTTTAAAGAAAGACCTGTCTTTGTTTCCGTATAAGGTACAGATAACTCAAGAACTTAAGCCTCAAGACCATGTACTCCGTCGTGATTACTGTAGTGCTATGCTTACCAAGCTGGAAAGAGACCCAGGATTTCATCAAAAAATCATTATGAGTGACGAAGCTCATTTCGACCTCAGCGGGTGTGTTAATAAACAAAATTCTCGCTATTGGGGGGAAGAACAACCATCTTTAATCCATGAACAACCACTGCATCCTCGTCGAGTAACAGTTTGGTGTGGAATTTGGTCAGGAGGGGTAGTTGGGCCTTATTTCTTCGAAGATGCTATGGGTAATGCTGTTACAGTAAACGGAGAACGGTACCGTGAGATGATAACCAATTTTTCCTCAAATCAAGTAATGCATTTGGGTTTGGGAAACATGTGGTTTCAACAAGACGGGGCTACGTGTCACACGGCACGAGCCACAATGAAAACATTAAAAAGAATGTATCCCGGTCGGTTAATATCGAGAAAAGGTGACATTAATTGGCCCCCAAGATCGCCTGATTTAACAGCTCCTGACTTTTTTCTGTGGGGTTATCTAAAAGGACGTGTGTATGCTATTAGGCCAACCAACCTTCAGCAATTAAAACATTCGGACCACGGTCACTGAGATAACGCCGGAAATGTGTGAAAAAGTGATGAAAAACGCGATGAAAAGGGTTGGCATCTGCAATGCTGCTAGAGGTGGACATTTGTCTGATATTCTCTTCCATGTGTAATTGCCGACCCTAAGTATTAAATTAAACCAGTGATACTTTGTATTTTTTAATTTTTGTAGAATAAAATTTCAAAAATAAAGTGTATACCTCTTATTTGGCCACCCTGTATCTGCTTCATGTTCTTTGGCTTAAGAGCCCGGTACACATTTGAAAGTGACATTATATCGATACCTAGTAGTTCATCTATTTCGATTTTCTCAACTCTTGTGCAGTCGCCGTCAGATAAATTGGAACGGCCAGGGTACTCATAAACATCTGAGCACACCTCTATTGTCGTGGCGTTAGAGTGCGTGTTCAGATATTTTTGACCACCGTGGCCGCTTCAACATATTTGATATCGACCACAGATGTTATACAGGGTGTGGCCTGTGACAGGAGCAAAAAATCAAATGGAAGACTCCTCTGACTGCCTCTAGTTATTCGCAAAAGGTCCCAGTGTTTTAAAGTTATCCATTAAGGAGAAACAGTATGTTAAAGTTACGACCTATGAGTGATGTATCTAGGTATCACAACATTGTACCTTACTAATGATTAAACATATTGGTAGTTCAGTGGACATAAAACTAAATGAGCTAAAAAGTTTTTTTGAACTCATGGTTTTTTTTACTGGTTTAGCAAAAAAAAAATTTTTTTTTTTTGTGTTACACCGATTTAACTTTTTTGGTATAAGTCGACTGCAGTAAAACTACATTAAAAAAAGGAAAAATTTTTTTTTTTTGCAAAAAAAAATTTTTTTTTTAAGTTTTAACTATTAAATTATGACTATTTATTGGGTTATTAGTGTACCGTTTCATTTTTTGTTCCTATTACAGGCCACACCCTGTATATACCATAGATCAAGCAAACGTATCTACTTAGCGTGTCAAATGAACTCAGTAAAATCTACTGAGTTGTCCGTCTTTAATCGCTGCTTGCAGCTTTTGGGCGTCAAATTTTGTAAGTTGAACTGAACAAAAACATTAATAATGCCTCCTTAAGTAATATTAATTGCATCAACACAAAAAAATATGAATACTCAAGGGCCTGAGACATATTTAAAATCATAGGCAAGTAACAAGTTCAGTACAAAATCTGACACGCTCGGCCGCCATACAAATGAATGAACTTGTTTCTTCTATCCTAAATCTAATTCTGTGATGTCGACTGTGGTTCAAAATGAATTTTGTACGACATTGCTAAGACTATACGAGTGTGTTAAGATCATTGTGATCATCCTACCCGCTAAGCAATATCTGCTGCTGACTGTATTATACCGTTATTTTTCTCATTAAATATTTGCACGTAGGCATTCCACGTGAGCCTTGCTCGTCGTAATTTTATTTTTATTGCCCAATTTGTGTTGCATATTAAAATCTCTTCTAGATCCTAGTTCTAATTTTACGAAAGTTCAATATTATAACATTTATAACTGTTAATGAGATCATCTTAACAAGGTATCAATAGTGTACCTATTTTCTGTTAATAATTTGGTATTCATGATCTTATGGAAATTCATTAAAGTGCATTCTTCCACGTCACCTCGACATAATGACTGATCACCATGGAACTAAAAGTCACAACAAGTTATTTTGAGCTACTTTTTGAACACACATAGAGCGGGCCAGTTGTAAACTTGCCAGGCCATTCAGTGTCCGAAAACCTCTCGAGGTGGAGTAGACAGGATACAACCAATCTCTGGGTGGAAAGGCAGTGCGAATTGTGGAACACCTCACTTTATGTCCAACATCCTGCTTCAGAGCCGGAATAAACAGGCGCGGATCCCGTAACACATTGCATAGCGGGACCCCTGGTTTACTTAGATTATTACGAACGAGTACAGTCAAGGTCGAAGTTATAGAAGCGCGCAAAGTGCAAGAAATATCTATACATCAGTTTATTACTGAAAGATCGTGTTTACCTACATATCGAAGCGCGGGGCCCGTAGCATATGCTACTTCTGCTGTTAGGTTCCTCCTCTTCTGAAGACTTGACACAAACGAGAATGCAACAGACGTTGCTGAATCCTGGTCAGGCGTAATGTAAATCTAAGCCATCGGCAAAAATAAGTGCCATGCTAAATGTAGATTTAATTACAAACAGTGTGACCATCATTTTCCATTTTATATTTTCCGTTAAACTACTAATGTTTATCAGATTTTTTTCTGGATTTTACCAGAATGTTACGGATAACTTAAATATGGCACGTTTTTTAACCGTCTGCTACATATTGATTAATACTCTAGTGCCAGTCAGCATGTTGTGGGCAACGCCGTCTCAATTCTATTTTTTAAGTTATATAGACATTTATCAACACTATTTTCTAATACTAACTTCAATATTTACGCGTGAAGAATATTTCTTGGACTTTTTGTCGGCCATGAGGCGAATCGAAACAACGATGCGTTTACGATACATCGGGGTTGAAACTCTCCTGACAAGATTCCTGAATTTGCTAGTATATTTCAGAATATCATTAATTTTCCTCACTGTTTACTTTTTCTTGTTTGTTAAAACCCCCTTAAGCCTATTGATCCATCTAATCACGGGGTTCTATGTTTGGTACAGCAAAGACATGGCTATGATACCTATTACAATAATGATGGAGATATTTAGACATCGACTGAAATTTCTAAGAATTTTTGCTGAGCAATGGTTACAAAAAGAGCAGTTTCCCAGGCAAAATGCTCGTTCGAAATTGTCGAAGATAAAGAAGATCGTATACGTATACAAAAACCTTTACGATGTAATTGAAGCAAAGTTTCATGTGGTGAAATTTATGGTAAGTCTTGTGAGCGACAACGCGGCTGCCGCGGACTATACTGCTTAAAAGGCTCTGGTGGCTTATAATGGTCCCGTTTTATTAATTCATCGTGCTTCGCATCACTTTCACACTTGCATACTTGTTAGAACGTGACGGCAACGACGACAAACGATTAGACGCGGTACCATCATTTAAGCCTATTGTCTGCTACCGCAAACTCCGAAGTGTATTTTGGCAAATGAAGGCATCATTAGAGTGATAGAGAAAAATCCCCAAAATTTACGAACTTCGGTGTTCGCGGTAGTAGGCCTGGATGCTTAGCTAAGTTGCGAATCGCTAACGCTTAGTAGCGTATCGTAGTTTTCCCTCTCTGTCACTCTTTCAGGTTAGTGCGACAAGGACAGTTAGCTGGGTTGGACTAAAGCAAAGGGGGTGCAGGACTTAGAAAAATTTCGATGGTGTTGGTATCATTATACCACCTATTTATTATGATGGTATCGTATAGAAGACGCTGAAATAAGCGTGTTTTGTATGGACAACTTTTCTCTAAACTTGATAATTACCGAGATATTGGCTCCTAAATTCAACGGGGGCCTAGGAATATTTTTTGTCAAAGTAGTGTCATTATGACACTACTTTAGAAGTATTGTAACGTGTAGATCACATCAAAATAAGCAACTTTTATTGGAAAAACTTTTCTCTAAATTCAAAAATGGCCGAGTTAGACGCCTTTAGATTGATGATTTTAAAGGCAGCTGGGACTTGTATAATTTTCACGAAAGTAGTGTCATTATAAGACCTATTTTAAATGGCTGTAACGTGTAGATCACATCAAAATAAGCAACTTTTGTTGGATAAACTTTTCTCTAAAATTAAAAATGACCGAGATATTGGAATAGAAAATTGACTCCCTTCTGGGATTTAGAACACTATCGATTGATGTTGGTGTCATTATAACACATACTTATTAGATCTCAGAAACAAATGAGCTCCCGCCTAAGTCGAGTTCGAGGTTATTTTTTTTATAACAGACAAGAAAATACTGGTCTCAGAAACAGACCCATTTTTAATGGTTGTAACGTGTATATCACATCAAAATAGGCATCTTTTATTGGAAAAACTTTTCTCTAAATTCAAAAATGGCCGAGATATTTATTGGAATGTGTAGAAGTCATTAAAATAACCTTTTTTTTATTTGAAAAACTTTTTTCTAAAATTAAAAATAACCGAGATAGAGGCCTCCAAAGATTGAAGTTTTAAAGACGTCATTTAAGATTGATACTTTAACACACAAAAACAAACAAAAAATATATAAATATACCCTGCGGAAGTCCGAATCTGGGGCTCTCGCTGGTTAGGACGCGTGCCGACACAGCGCGCCCTAGAGTGTTTTTGCAAAGCCGCCGGAGGCGCGGAGGGAGAGCAGCCCTCGCCCGCCACTTCCGGTCACTTCGCTCGGCTCCGCAGCTTCGGCTTTTTGGTCGCCTTCGGCGACCAGCCTCAGCCGCTCGCCTCACTCGTTCCCGCGGCGCCCCGGCACGCAAGGGCGGAAGGGCTGCTCTTCCCGCAGCGCCGGAGTCAGGAAGTCCGACACATTCACATAGTCTTCGAGGTTATTTTTAGGGTTCCGTACCTCAAAAGGAAAAAAGGAACCAAAGTATTACACAGATACTCGTGTAATATACAACCATTTAAAATAGGTCTTATAATAACACTACTTTCGAGAAAATTATACAAGTCCCAGCTGCCTTTAAAATCATCAATCTTTGAAGGCGTCTAACTCGGGCATTATTGAATTTAGAGAAAAGTTTTCCCAATAAAAGTTGCTTATTTTGATGTGATCTACACGTTACAACCATTTAAAATAGGTCTCATAATAACACTACTTTCGAGAAAATTTTACAAGTCCCAGCGGCCTTTAAAATCATCAATCTTTGAAGGCGTCTAACTCGGGCATTTTTGAATTTAGAGAAAAGTTTTTTCAATAAAAGTTGCTTATTTTGATGTGATCTAGAAAATTTTCTAAGTCTTTTATGACTCCTATGTTTTTTCAAATTTTGACAAAAAAAAAATAGTGCACCCCCTTTGCTTTAGGCGGGCCGTTAGCTGCCTTTCGTTTACGATTGACGATTAAGCGTTAGCGATTGGCAACTTGTCTAAGCACCCTGATTATAAGCAAACGGGGCGAGGTCAGACAAGAGCAGTTTGCTTACCATTCTCGTAAAGCCTTATGGTGTTTGAGATATACGTAAAACATTTATTTGACAATTTCTTCATTTTAGATTACCGTTAAATATGTTATTGACTTTCAAGTATGCATGGTTTTCATTCAGCGTATTTTGTCCAGCCTGGTTGAAAAACGAGAAGAGGTGGGTACTATTTTGATTGGTTTGGCTTGTGAAATTGTTTTTAATCTAGCATTTCATGTTGTCATCAATACAAAATTGCACCAAGCAGATCAGGAGGGCTACCGCGACCCCTTAGATGCGATTCAGTTTAGGTTCGGTTAGTCAGTTTTTAACAGTTATTCTATGGAACTGACACATTGCGATTGAGTTTTTTGTGCGCAACATGTCAACAGAGAATATTTATTTGAATCACGATATTTTGCACATATATAAATCTAGGTACATAAAGTTCATGTGTTTTGGGAGAGAAGTTTGTTAGTTTTGTTAAATAGTATTTATTTTATAGGGTGACAATATCAAAATTAATCAAAATTGCAAATTTTCTTAGTCAACTCCATTGTATGAGTAAGCGTCAGGTGCTTTTGCTGGCAGTCCCAATAGATGGCACTTCAGTACAAATTTCAATGTCACATATTGGGACATGGGAAATATTAACACTCAATCCTAATAACCGTCAGCCTGTCTTAAAATTATGCAAATAATTTAGATATAAGCTAATTATGTCAAAATTGGGATATGAAGCATTAAAGGTGCGTCATTAATCATTGTCTAAATGCCCTTATGTTTAGTTGATTTAATCTTATCGATGGCAACTCAAGCTATAATGACGAGTATTTTTACAGCGTCGGGTACTAGTACTTCCACCTTAGTATTAGATCGTGGCAGCACCCCAGACCTTGTTTCTTAATGATACAAAAAACATTAAAAAACCAATTCAGATCTTCGTCTTATTTATCAGACTCCGACGAAGTACCTAAGCTGGAAATTGATTGAAGGCGCGAAGTATGAGCCACTAATAGTAAATTTGATTTTGACATCTTTGCTTTGAAATAATATTTGTATTTGTTTAGTTGAATTTCCAATACGGCCACTTCTTCCAAGGATTAGTCACCGGATCAATGACGGTGCTACCATCGGTGTTAGCCGAAATGTCTTCTCACGAAGTTGACAAAATTAGCACCATTCTTGCCGATCAGCTTTTGATATGGCCATCAGGTATTAATTCACTATTTGAGCATTTTTATTTATTGTGTCCATTTTTATCATTATGAATTTATCGATCATTTTTGGGTTAATTCTCAGAATCATGAATATCACGATCCCAATGGGAAAGAAATATCCAATAGATTGTTTTTCTTATTTTGTTACCATTTTCCATACGCTTTGAAAGGCGGTAACAAAGGAGGAATATTTATTCGGTGCCTAATTTACAAAAAATACAAATAAATAATAATAAAGTGTTTACTTACTACTTGTTTATTTTATTTTAATTAATATCAACTAAAATGACTGTCAATGACATGTTTTACAGAAGAGGAGGTCCGCGATTCGCTCCAGGATGCCCTGACGTATTTGCACACGCGGCGTTTCCGCTGCGTGATACTGCGTGCAGTCGACGTGAACGCTTCCACGCCGCTCTCGTTCATCTTGCTTGTCACCAACTACGTTGGGGTCATGATACAGTTTATGAAATTGATCTGAAATTGATTTGTCTACATTGTAGACGAAATATACACCAATATGTACCTAAACAGGGCTCGAAAAAATACCTGTCATTTTCAATATACACCAATGTTATAAGATTAAAAAAAACCTGTGTCTGGCAGATTTAAATATGAATTACGAGCTGTGTCGATTCCGATCATGTAATAATCGACTATGGTAACTATTTCATTAAATAATTTGATTTCTTCCACAAACACTTTTCAATTGACATTTTATTCATGTTTAAACTGAAATTTATTAGGTAAGTAGGAACTATCAATTCAAAATTTACTTTCTACCTATAGGTATATTTTTTGCTTTTCTGTAAAGTAAGTTGTATTATAATTTATAATCATAGTACAAATATTTATTTTTTAATGGCGTTTCGATAACCTCACAAGTCGGTGCTCAGCAGGGTGATCCTTTGGGGCCCTTAATATTCTGTTTGGCAATACAAAAGGTTATCACTACGCTGAGTTCGCCGCTGAATGTGTGGTATCTGGATGACGGGACCATAGGTGGTGATCCGCAGGTGGTGTTGGAGGACTTGAAGAAGCTGTTGCCAGACATGAAAGCTATCGGGTTAGAGATAAACCCAACTAAATGCGAGCTTTATTGCTGCGGTGATACATTAGATGATCAATTGCTGTCAGAGTTCGAAGGTTTATTGCCGGGCGTGCGGCTTCTGCAAAAGTCATCCTTATGCTTGCTGGGCGCTCCCATTTTTCCCGAGGGGGTAAGCTCTGTTCTTGAGGAGAAGAGGTTGGCTTTTGTTGGGGCTCAAGAGCATTTGAAAAAATTGTCAGCACATGTGGCCCTTATACTTTTGCGGAGCTGTTTAGGGATGCCGCGTATGTTATACGTCTTGCGAACGTCTCCTTCATGGCTCTTTGAGGATGAGGTGTCAAAGTTGGATGAGACTTTTAAATCTTCTTTGGAGTCTTTGCTCAATATGCACCTGAATGAGTCACAGTGGAGTCAGGCTTCTCTACCGGTTCGTCATGGAGGTTTGGGGATGCGGCGTTGTCGGGAGGTAGGAGTAGTGGCATTCCTTGCATCAGCTCATGGGACTTTGGGGCTTGTCGCTCGCATATTATCTTGTAATGGTGACAATACCCAGGTACCTTTCGTAGCTGAGGCTCTAGCTAGGTGGTCCACAATTTGCCAAAGCAGCGAGCGTCCTGACAACCTCGGCTCCCAGAGGGCGTGGGATGATAAGAATAGCGGTTGCCTTGCGATTGGGGTGCAAAGTCTGTGAACGTCACCGATGCGTTTGTGGGGTTTTGGCTGAGGAGGACGGCCACCATGGATTGAGCTGCCAAAGGTGTGCGGGGCGCTTTTCGAGACATCACACCATCAATGATGCGGTTCGCCGAGCGCTGGTGTCGGCCAATGTCCCTAGCGTTTTAGAACCTCCAGGTTTGTCTCGCACGGACGGTAAAAGACCCGACGGGCTTACATTGGTTCCGTGGAAAAAGGGACGGTGCCTCTTGTGGGATGCCACGTGCGTTAGCACGTTTGCACCGTCCCACCTCAGCCTCACGCTTAGGGCGGCTGGGTCCGCCGCGGAGCATGCGGCTAAGCTTAAGCATGCTAAGTACAGCGCCCTAGAACCAATGTACGATTTCGTGCCGATTGCGGTGGAGACTGCGGGACCCTGGGGCGCAGAGGCTAGGTCGTTTGTGAGGGAGCTTGGTCGACGGCTTAGGGAGAGGGGCTGTGATCCACGCTCCGGATCGTATCTGGTGCAGAGGATCTCGTTGGCTATACAGCGTGGAAACGCTGCTAGTGTGATGGGAACCTTTGCACCGGATACAATTCGGGGTGATCCTTTTTGAATGACTTGGATTTAACGTAAGGACATAATAACGCAGCCTGTTGCGGATAGTAGCATTGTTTGTGTGATGACGATGCCTTTTGCTGATTTGTGCTTGTACCCACTTGACGAAGCCTATGATGCGAATGATATTTTGTTAATTTTAAATTGGTTATTGTTTTGTAATGTTTCTTTTTTTTTGTAGTATAAATTAATAATGTCTAGTACAAATAATAATGTAGGTAAAACGATGATATTTTTGTATATAACAAAAGTAAACTTCTAAATAACATTTTCGAATTGATATGATTTTCACATAAAAAGTATAATCGGCATTTGCATTTGCAATAAGGCACTTGTCTGACATTTATTCATGTTTAAATTGAAATTTATTTAAGGTAGGTAGTAGCAATTCAAAATTTACTTTCTACCTATAGGTATATTTTTTGAGTATGCAAGAGACAGGTATACATTAGTCAGCTTTATTACTCAATGTCCAAATCGGGCTTCGCCAGAGATGCGAGCGGTTGATAAAATGTTAAGGCGTGGTTAAACTAAAAGAGCATTCGGTGTTCTAGCGCCCGTTCTTAGAAATCAACCAATCACGTTTTGTGTACCGATCGAATTTCGTAGAGTGGGAGGTTAGAACAGCGAATGCTCTTTTAGTTTAACCGCACCTTTAAAATCGGGCCTGGCCACTGACGAGGGGTTAATAACGAATATACCAAGAATAAAATAACTTTTTAATATGAGGAAATTATTCTTGATTAGCTTATTAATGCACCGTTTAATTTTTCACCCCGGTTGTAGGCCACACACTGTATAGGCGGTAGCTAGTAGCTTACTCGCTCCCAATGGGACGAGTGCCTAATGTGACTAACGTCATAGTAATAACTTGACAGCAGGATGTCGAAAATTGGGTCATTATATGTCGATTAATATAGATGTTTACGATACAGCGTTGATTTTGTTTAATAATTGATAATAAACTATATCACAAAACTTATAAAAAAACGTTATCACAACCTGTTTCGTGTTTCTTAGAAGATGTTTGTTTGGCGTAAATATTATGAATGAATAATACCTACAAGGAAACTGGAACAAAAGATTTATCATTTAACCAAACGGTTTTCCCTGTATCGCGTATATAAACGAAGATGGATCGTCAGTCAAATCATACATTCGCCTGGTGAAGACGAGAGCAGGTAACTGTCAAATAATATAATTACAGTATTAGAATATAATATTAACAATTCACTTCGTCGACAATAGATGTTGTTCAGCCGAACGTGTTAAAAAATATTTCGATTTCGTTAACATTAGAAAAAACCGGCCAAGTGCAAGTCGGACTCGCGCACAAAGGGTTCCGTATCACTAACATCGGTAAATAACGTCAGAGATCCCTTAAAGGGATAAGTTCGCCTTCGTCCAATTTCACTGTATTATAATTTGTTTGTTATTTTATACGTGTGCAATAAGGTGTTTACGACTACCTAAGTATTACTAAACAACTAAAATGGCAAAAAATTTAGCTTATTATGTGGAGCTTAAATATTTTTTTTTATAATTGGAGTAAATACAACTGATATTTAGTGAATATAGATATAATAGATATTTTGTGAAAAGGTATTGCAAGTGCCTATACCGTGCGTGCGCCAGAAAAAAAAGTAAACATAAACAAATACTTATGGCTGACTTTCGTAACATTTGTTGTCTTTGGCACTTGTTCACTTGTCACATATCCTGAAACACGTTCGTAAACTTTTTAACGTTAATTCGAATAAATATCAATAATTTTAACTAAAAATGTATGTGAACTCAAGGTTTAAGGGTTTAAGTTGGTGTTAAGACCAAGATTATGTTCTAAAAGTGCGTGATTATGAAATAATGCAGGTTTTTAGGTTTGTTTACGTTTTTTGTTTTCTACTAGCCACGGTATAGGTACATGTTGCCATTATTGATAACGAGTTTCGAATAATCACGTTTGTTGTATGGGAGTTCCCAGAAAAAGTCTATCCCACTTTAGGGGTAGCAACTAGCAAAATTAGCATAAAAAAGAGAGTATGATTCTCTCTGACTGCACGAAAGACAAATCCTGCGCAAACTATAAAATCAACCGTAATTTTCAGAAATAAAAAAAACAGAAAAATCAAGATGGCCGTTATCAAGACAAGCTTGATCCTTCTCGTGGTGGCGTGCGCGCTGATTGCCAACACCGAAGCCATAAACAACTGGGTAAGTACTTACGCTACGTAGTATCGACAATTTTCCAAGGCTTTTGGAAGCCTTGAATAGAAAATTACTGCAGACGCCGGGACAATCATACGTGCCCCTTCAGCAACCATCATATCAGCAGCCTATTATAGTCCACTGCTGGACGTAAAGCCTCTCCTATTACTTATTCATCATCAGCCTATGACAGTTCACTGCTGGACGTAGGCCTCTCCTATTAACTATGCGTATAGACGCATTAGGAGATAAATTCCCATAATCGCCACACACTTGGCAAGCGGATTGGCGATCGCAGTAATGTGTCCACTAGGATGACGCTGCTGCCCATCATCAATCTTGTAGAATGGTCAGTGACACTTCAATCCCTCAGTCGACTCTTACGACACCCGCAGGAGGAGTTGGGGTGGTGACAAATGTATTCTTACTGCCGTCACTCGGACACCACTCGGCACATTACTTATTCGTATTCGCCGTCGCATTAGAAAGCAATGCCCATAATCGCCACGCTATCCATTATGAATGACGACGCTGATAAAATAATGGTCAGCGACACTTCAATCCTTTAGTTGACTCTTACGAAACCCACGGGAAGAGTTGAGGTGGTGACAAATGTATTCTCACTGCCGTTACCACGCAGCTTCAGCTACCAGGGTGTGGGAATGAATGCCCTGCCGATTTTGACAGAACCGTATTTATTTTAGCTATTTACTAAACGCCCCTTAGTCGACTCTTACGACACCTAACGGAAAGATTTGGGGTGACAAATGTTTTCTTACGGCCGTCACCACGCGGCCGAATTACTATACTTATTAATCGGTCTAATCATTTCAGGTCCGAGTACCCCCCTGCGACCAGGTCTGCAGCCGTAGCAACCCCGAAAAAGACTCGTGCTGCAAAGCTCATGGCCACGCCTTCCATGCTAACTGCCATGGCGGCATGAACTGCTATAGACGCTAGTCCTGACATCTCAACAGCACGAAAAGCCTACGGTATAGTTGCCGATATCTAAGAATGAACTTTTGACAGTTATAGATTAGATTTACCTATCCTTATTAATATGGGGGTAAGACTCATAATTTTTCCGATAGTCTTAACGTCATATAATAGGTATATGAGGCTCATTTCAAAACTATCAAATGTTCATTCTTAGAAATCTGCAACTATAGCTGACTCGCAGACGGGATCACGCTTCGATATTAAAATCCGTCGCACGCGCCCAGAGAGTGCCGTTCATACAATTCATTGTTAGACGAGCACCCGTTCCGGGTAATTCGAGTCAGCTAACGTAGGCCAAATCGACGCTTATCATGATCAACGCTGCATCTTTAGACAGTATCTTGTCGTAATTTGAATTCTAAGAATGAAACTAGAATTTCAATTGCAAGCGCGTACTATTTTACAGCGTTGTTCATGATAAGAGTCCGAATGTCTATGTTTTACCTCATTATATTGCAGTAATGTGTAAAACTGGATATCTCTAGATGATTGTATGGCTAGATGATCTCCCGCGTGAAATAGTCAACCCGTCTCTTTTTAATCGGAGACTAGTTCAACTCGCGCATGAGTGATCGCTACAGTCGTGCTAGGACTGCATATGCAAGTTCCTGATAACTTTCATACTTAGGTCAGTATCTTTACACGGTACGACATTTTTTTAACCTACTGTACGACGTCACGATGTCAAACTTGACAATTCATATTGTGTGTCGTGGATGTGTTTCATACAAATGACCCTTATTAATGATAATGACTCGAGCGAGGTGTCATTTGTATGGAAACACATCCTCGCACATCTCTGGTGGAAACGCAGCCTTAAGTAGTAAAGATCTGCAGAATTGAGATTATTTTTTTATCATGATTTCGGCTGTGTTTTACGGAATTGTTAGTGGTTAATAAATATTTTTTACATTAATGATTCTTTCATTACTTACTGTGCCCATATTGATAAACTAGTGTCAGTTGAAAATAAAAAAAAAAACACAAATTCATGTGATGTTTAATGTTATTAAAGTTTCATCACTATAAGCTTATAACAAATATCATTGGTCCAATTTGAACAAAAAATCCTACTTATATTATAACATTTATTTATTAGGATTAAAAAAAATAACGGTCAAATTCAATCACATTTCTCCATTTATCAACCTTCAGAGGCAGATAGATACATACATTTAACTTTTTGAACGCTAATGACTAACATTTCGACACCGCAAGTTCAACACCAAATACCGATATACAGGGCGTCCCGTGACTATGGGACATGAAGAGAAAGTAGGTACCTTAAATCAGGGATCGGAACCGGTTTTTTAGAAAAACCTCGAAAAAGCTAAAGATTTTAAAATGTTTTACACTTTTTATGTAGTTTTCAACATTTTATGTAATTATTAATATCGTTTTTTTTTAATTACTCCATTAACAAAAAAATAGGTATATACCGAAGAACGAAAAAGAACGGAATTCGAACCATTCTTTTGTATGGATAAAAACCGTTATCCGATCCCGGCCTTAAATATTATAGAGAGGATATTTTCCTGAAAGAAGACTATGTTCCTTTTAAAGGCAAATGAAACTGCATTCTAAGATTTTCAAAAAATTACTTGCGACACCCGGAAATCGAACGAACTACATTTTTTCCAATTTTCAGCCAAACATTTTTGGTTATTCTTTTAGTTTTAGTTACTATGTTTCGTTAGAAAAGTTGTTATTTTTTATCCATTAACATTAAAAAATTACCCAAAAAAATACTTTTCGTATATAAGTAGGTTCGATGCCTAGAAAAGGCTAGATTTCAGCATTCATTCTTTCAGCGAAATATTATTATTATTTAAGGTACTTTCCCTTCATGTCCCATAATCTTGGGACACCCGGTATACACATAACAATAACATAACTGACAATCCACAGAGTAAAATAGAAGAAATTTACGTACTACGTGCGTAAATTTCAAATTCTGTTTTGAAATTTTGGTGACGTATCATCAGCTTTTATAAATGCCGTAGCGTCGAAAAGGTTACAAAATTTCATTTATTTTCATTAATTGTAATCATAAATCATAACATTCTTAAACTGATATTAGCTAGTATTATCAAAATTGAATTCGTATTTTAACGAGAAACGGATCATAATCGTATCAACTTACGTTTAATTTATTATTCTGCGATCCGCTTGTCGTTAAAATATAAGTGCTAATCGTGAAAGTTTAAATCAATATAAAACTGAATAGGGTAAATTGCTAGTACGCCACGCTCCAGTAATTGGCCACCTTATATAAAAATGAACTCTATGTATTTCTAATTAGAATTCATTTTGGAAGAGGAAGAGTGTTAGACATTGACATGACACAATATTTTAAAATGAATTGAAACTATAAGCGCATAGAGTTCATTTTTATAAGGCGTCCAGTTACCGGAGAGTGCCCAGTTACTAGCAATTTACCCTATTGTTATATACTGTTTTAAAATTCCCACTGAAAACCAGCGTCATGGTGTACCGTGGCAACATGCACAGTCAGTAGATCCCTTTTAACGTCTAGATTTTGTTATTTCTTGTGTGTTTTGTTTACTGAGATTTTTCACTTTAAGAGACACCCAATTAGCACGAATTAATAATCCTTCATTTTAGTCAGATTTGTAACGACAATTAAGATAAAATTTCAATAAAATCTCGGTTTTGTTGTTATTTTTTCATCTTTATGCGTTATTATAATAATATAAAAACGCCAAAGCTTAAATTCCTAAAGATATCGTACATAACGGTCGTTACGAACCTGACTGCACCTAACATTGAAAATGGCCTATTATTTGTAGCGTTAAATGAATGAATTTTCTTTCATTCTTCTACATAAATTGCTCTGTGGATTGATATTCCGTGCGCCAGAAGAAAACTAAAAAAATATAAACAAACCCAAAAACTTGCATTATTTCATAATAACGCACTTTTAGAACACAAACTTGGTCTTATCACCAACTTAAAACCTTAAACCCTGAGTTTACATGGGTGATTCAACTTTTCTGTCTGTTATTGCCACGGTTACGGTCACCTAAGTCACACTGGTTTTATGCAAAATTATGCTATTTATACTATGCAAAC
Organism: Thaumatotibia leucotreta; assembly: GCA_025490895.1. Taxonomy (NCBI): domain Eukaryota; kingdom Metazoa; phylum Arthropoda; class Insecta; order Lepidoptera; family Tortricidae; genus Thaumatotibia; species Thaumatotibia leucotreta. The sequence continues at coordinate 27,376 of JALPQI010031295.1, forward strand.
ATAAATATTTCCGGTAGACTTTCCTGCGGTACTTACAAACATGGACTACATGCATGTTTATACACGGTGGAATTTAATCGGTGAACAGGAACCCATTTTTCTAATTCAGTAATCGATGGCGGTCACGTTTATGTAGTACTTAAGTGGAACCAAGTTTTTTTTTAGCATAACAATTTTTTATGTTGAAATTAAACTTTAATTAAAACTTATTGTCACCCTACTAATGGTTTAGTCTGAAAAGTTTAATACCTCTTTTCAAACTATCAGCCATGCATCGCTCTTATTTTACATAGGAATAGAGTCTATCGCAAAAATTAATGAGTGGTTATTGCTCATTTATGTTTTAAGTTTCTATGGCTGATAGTTTGAAAAGAGGTATTAGACATTTCAGACTAAACCATTAGTAGGGTGACAATAAATTATAATTTCAACATAAAAAAAAATTATGCTAAAAAAAACTTGGTTCCACTTAAGTACTACATAAACGTGACCGCCATCGATTACTGAATTAGAAAAATGGATTCCTGTTCACCGATTAAATTCCACCGTGTATAATTGAAGTAGCATAATTTTACATAAATCCAGCGTGACTCAGGTGACCGTCACCATGGCAATCACAAACAAAAAAAGCTTCACCCAGATATATTTTAGTTAAAGTTACTAATAGTTATTAGTATTAAAGTACAAATAAACCTACGAACGTGTTTCACGATTAAAAGCCAAAAAAAAATCCTGGTTTTGTACTGGCGAACGGAATACAGTATAATCTGTTTTATGTGTTCAAAAGGTTAAAGTTCTATAAATCGTATGGAGGCATCGATCACAGATGCACAACTGTTCAAATCCTTAACAAAACGAGGTATTTAAGGCCGACCCATACTGGATGCGTGCGTAGGACCTGCACGTACGCTTTGGTTCTTATTTAACACGTTCGACGCCGGTGACACAGCGTCTGTGATCAAAAAATTCAGACCCCTATGCCAGTGACACACATACTTGATCAAAATAACCGTACTCCAGTGCCACTAGCATAAATCAAGTTCTTACTCCTGTGCTAGTAGCAACAAAATACGAACATTTATGACACAAGTGTTGTGTTGCCGGCATAGGAGTATAATTATTTCGGTCACAAATGCGTATCACTGGCATAGGAGTTCTAATAAGAAAATTTCGATCGGTGTAGTATTAGGATTTAGTGAAAAAGTACCGGGGCGAACGTGTTAATGCCATAATAGATAACACACCGCATGCGTGGCGCGTTTTGCAAGCGGTGTGTTTTCTACTACTAATATTCATACATTACAACGCGCGCGCAACGTACACGCGCACATGTTCTGCACGCATCTGTGTGGTTCGATATTTATAACTACTTATTAGCTAATTTATTGAATTAATAGGAATGACATTGAAATAAAGCAATACTGTAGTCTAGTATAATATCTGCGATTCTTGTCTCCGTTTCCTGTAATAAATAAAAAAACTGCATATAAAAATACAACAAAAATCAATCATAGTCACCTATTAACACTTTCGACGCTGGTGACACAGCGCGAATTCGCGTCCTCGGCATCACGTTTACGCATACATAGGACGCGAATTCGCGTCTTCGGCATTGAATGGGTTCCACCAACACCACAAGACCAACTTCGATTTTTATATATTAAAGCTATTTAGTTATTTTTCAAATGTTAAAGCTTAACCCTTAGGTGCATACGGTATCACACATTCTATTTCCGAAATGACTTATGTAAACAATCGATGCCAATTAGAACTCTGTTGCTCAGTGTGATAGTCGCAATTGATTACTTATTTCGACATGTGTCATTTCGGTCGTATCGTTTTTGATACTGTATGCACCTAAGGGTTAAATCAGATTGACAAAAAATAATGGTTGGTCGCTTTCTGCAAAACCATGGTCAATCGATGGTCTTCGGCCTCTCTCTTACCTCATGCGGGTATTCTCCTATAGCGCTCCAGACCCGAAGCTTGAGAGGCCGACGGCGCGGTCCGAGGCCTGCAACTTTGTTCGGCAGCTCGTCCGATAAGCACCGCCCACATTGAAGGTCAAACATCTGTTGAGTAGACACTACACATCATACAGGGAGACTTGAAGATTGGGAAGAAATAAATAACCCGTCAACTGTGGAGACGACGAAAGGATATCTGTCATCGATGTAATTTGAAATTTCAGTTTTATTTTCAGGGTATATTTTACAGTGGTACATTTTTGACAGACCACGTACGAGAGCATGATAAATAAATATCTTGGGACATCTTACACAAATCGACCTAGTCCCACGGTAAGCTCAATTAAGGCTTGTGATGTGGGTTTCAGGCTTTCAGGCGTATTTCATAACATAGGTAAAATAAATTGATAGTTAGATTTGCTCCACAATAAACGTGTAAAAATTACTAGGGAGTATTTTGTATTTGTACAATAAAGCTTAAATAAATAAACTGTAACCACAGTAAAGTCGATTCATCCTATGAATATCCTATAGTTGTCTTATCTAGTAAACAACTTTCTAACCTAAAAGTACACATTTTCTGTTGTAAAATGCCATATTTGCCTATACCAAAATACCTGAGTCCGTATTTGTGCAGTCCATCCGTAGTGATTAGTAAATTGCTTAATATTTAATCAAGGAAACAGCAGTTTATAACAGAAAACGTGTACTTTTAGGTTAGAAAGTTGTTTACTGCATAAGACAACTAAGGATATTCATATATTATTCAGACTTTAGATAGCTAGGTACCTAATATTTAACCGATATCGAAAAAGGAGTAGGTTCTCATATCGACAGACTTTTTTTGTGTGTATGTATACTCAATATCTCCGAGATACTTGAACCGATTTTCATTTTTTTTATCGAACGAGATCTTCGATATTTTCCCGTTGGCACCAAGTCGGACTCTGATGATGGGGTATACTCTTGGGTAGTCTCGTTCGTTTTTCGTCACGTTCCTAAATTTGTCCAATTCTGCTTTCGTCACCCATTCTTTATTCGTCACGATCAACTTATTATGGTCAAAGACGACACTGCAGACTAACTTGACGAATGTAGAATGGTTGACGAAAGCAGAATCCGACAAATTTAGGAACGTGACGAAAAACGAATGAGTCGACCCAAGAGTATACCGATGATGGGATCTGGGAGAAAATGGTGGAAGTTGAATTTATTCTATTTTTGTTTGGCGATTGTAGTTACCTCGAGATTAGGACAGAGGGCGACACATCGCGCCACATCCTCGTCCACGAGGTAGCTATGCGAGAACCCGAGCGCGGCGAGTGTTTTCCCCGCGCCGCGACACAGTGCTACTAAGCCCTCTGCTGACACCCCTAAACACAAGTTTGTATCAAAAATCACACGTTGGCTGTAATTACAGGCCCCAGCTTTATGCTGAATTGGGGACCGTTTTGTGGCAAATCTTGTTTCTTGTCCTTTTAAATGTGTATGTTGTGTTGTTGTTGTTTAGTTCTTTCATCTAGGCGCTTTTTAATTTATTGACACCCAAATAGCGTGAAATTAAAAAACCTTAATTGGAAACAGCATTGTAACGACAATTAAACACAAAATTTCCGTAATCGGTTTTGGTGTTCATTTTACAAACTAAGCGATATTATTAATATAAAAACTCGGATTGGCGTAGAAACTTTAGGTTCATGGGGCCCCAGCGCACGCAAATTGTTTGCTGAGATCGCGAATCGTCTGGTTGACGAAACTAAAGACCGAAGAGCTGGCGACTTCCTCGCAGAATGCATCAGTATTGCGATACAGCGAGGAAGTGTCGCCAGCATCCTCGGTACAATGCCACAAGGGCCAATCTTAGATACAGTTTAGGTTAAGTAGATTAGTTAGATTTAATCTATGTACATAAATTCTGTTTCTGTTTAAGTTTTCGTTGTAGTGCACAATAAAGCATTTATTATTATTATTATTATTATAAATTGTAGTTTTGAAAACTCCGATCAAGTTTAAATTCCTAAAGTTATCGTGCTTAATTGTCGAGCCGACTGCAATTAACGTGTTTAAAAAAATTATGCTTCTTAAACTATGCAAACTTTTGTTTTCAAAACATGTATGCAGACCATGTTTATAGGTGACCGGCCCATTAAGGAAAGGGCTTAATAACACCAGAATAATGCATGTTTGTATAATTGAAGTAACATAATTTTGCATTAAACCAGGGTTACTCAGGAGACCATGGTAAAACAGACTGAAAAAAGTTGTTCCATGTATAACGTACCATCGCAGCCTCCAACGTCGACGGTCCTTAGCATGGGGCACTGTCGGCCGATGGCCTCCAGCCAATAGTCTCGCACGCTCTCGTTACTATGCAACGCTAGACGTTGCAACCTGGAAAATAATACGCATTAGCGATAAAAATAACACGAATGATACATGTATCTTTCAAAGGTCCCTGTATTTTTCAATAAAATACTGTATCTTTCGTTATGGGCCTTCGATTGCACCTTTCAGTTTTTACGTGTAAAATACATTATACCATGTTTTTGCATTATTATGTTATATCATCAGTTAGCTAAAGATGTTGGTTTTATCAATTATGCCGAAATATTCACAAATTCGAATCATTAATCTATGGACGTGAACGCGAGTGGACTCTATTTGCGTCAAAGGCAGAAAAACGTCAGTTTTGTTTTTTTCGAAAGTTACATGTAATTTAGAGGAAAGATTCGAAACTTTCGAAAGAAACAACACGAATCTTTCGCCATTTTCATCGCTAATAGGCATACTATGAAGTTTTATATGGAATACACGAAAGTGCGAAATACCCTACTCTTTTAAGTTCTTTCCAATTTATTAAATAGAAATACGGTACAAAAATTACTGCAGTCTACATTTTAGTAATAATTTCCTATGTACAATGTGAAATAGTTTATTTTAACTACAGTCACCATCCCTATTCCATTTTACAGTACTATATAGGCCGTGCGCTAGTAAAAAACGAAGAAAATGTAAAACAAATATGGCTGACTTTTAATAGCATTTGTTCTACGACCATATACAGGGTGGTCCAAACCTTGACGTCAATAATTTTTTTTTAGATTCCTCACGTCATGAGCTATCAGAATATACCCTATGTATGTTAGCCGATTATTTGTAGTTTTCGAGTTATGAATTTTTGAATTTTTTTTTTTGAGGAATTCTGGAATGAAGAAATTTATTAATAAAAAAAACTGTTGGGATTTTTAACTAGTTTCTTTTTGTAAAAGTATTACTACAAATAAAGCATTTACTGACAAAAAAATTTGCGTCCTCACTTTGATACAAGTAGGATAAAAAAATACCAAATTCAAAATTCTACGCTAAAAACGCATCAAAATAGCATTAATGTACGTAAATAAATAAAATAAAACTTATCCCAAGGATTTTTGGTAATCTAAAGACTGCCCTAGACCTTGAACCTTCGTAAAAGCAAAAAAAAGTTATACTTAATAATGAGGATTTTTCGGAGTAGTCGGTCAAATAAAGTTAAAAAAAACTTCTAATTTTTTTATTTAAAAATAAAGTGAAATTTCGTCTGTTTTGTTGTTCTTATCAATAAACAAAGACAGAAAATACCACGAAAACTCAATTTGTGTAGTTATTCAAGTCATTTTTTACTACTTTAAAATTTTAAGATTTTTTAAGTTTATTTGACAGACTACTCCGAAAAATCCTCATTATTAAGTATCACTTTTTTTTGCTTTTACGAAGGTTTAAGGTCTAGGGCAGTCTTTACATTACCAAAAATCCTTGGGATATGTTTTATTTTTTTTATTTACGTACATTAATGCTATTTTGATGCATTTTTAACGTAAAATTTTGAATTTGGTATTTTTTATCCTACTTGTATCAAAGTGAGGACGCAAATTTTTTTGTCAGTAAATGCTTTATTTGTAGTAATACTTTTACAAGAAAGAAAATATTTAAAAAACCCAATAGTTTTTTTTTATGAAATAAAACTATGAAAACGGATAAACTCGCGTATATTAACTAATTTTAACTTCATTCCGACGTTTCGAACACTTTACAGGGTTCGTGGTCTGCGGAGTTTTTTTTTAATCAATAAATTTCTTCATTCCAGAATTCTCAAAAAAAATTTTTTTCAAAAATTCATAACTCGAAAACTACAAAAAATCGGCTAACATACATGGGGTATATTCTGATAGCCCATGACGTAGGGAACCTAAAAAAATTTTTTTGACGTCAAGGTTTGGACCACCCTGTATAACATGATCGTCTAACGCCAATTCAAAAATGCCCCCCAAAACAATTGTTCAATTGTGCCAAGACGGGCAAGACAGCGCTTTTCTTAACACCGCGCATATTTCGGCGCAACATCTTTGAATGTTTATAGGATATAGCCAATCAAAACTTTGATGGATCAATCAAATGGTGGTTTAGTTTTTTATAGGTTGACATTGAAATTCGTTACCGTGATGCATTGAAGAGGGTGATACTTGTGAACTATAATTCAGGCCCGTTTTTGAAAGGCAATTTAGTATGACGTGCGGCTTCCATGTTTTATTTTTCGAAGCAATTGTTGTTTTTGACACATATCATGAAAAACGTTGTTGTCAGCCTCCGTAGCCTAATTGGTAGTGATCCTGCCTACGAAGCTGGAGGTTCCGGGTTCGAATCCTGGCGAGGGCATTATTTGTGTATTTATTTATCACAAATATTTGTTCCTTGGTCATGGCTGTCTATGTATTTAAGTATCTATATGTATATATCTATTATATATATCGTCGCTTGGTACCTACATCACAAGCCTTAATTGAGCTTACCGTGGGACTGGGTCGATTTGTGTAATATGTCCCAAGATATTTATTTATTTATTTATATAACGTTTGCAGATTTATTTTTACGTTAATAACTATAAATGAAAGTGCGGGATTATGGATTAATGAGAGTTTTTAGAAGTTTTTTGTGAAACTCAAATCAGACATTTTATTAGGTACTAAATATTTTTATTTTTTCCTAGTAGTCACACTACTAAATACTATATAATATAAATTATAAATATTGGATGTCATACACCAAAGAATAATGACTGCTGGTGGTTGCTAAGACCGAGTGGCCGAGCGGTACAGGCATTAGCCACAAAAGCTGAGTACGTAGATTCGATTCCCACCTGAGACTTTGGTGATCTTGGTATATTTTTCTTTGGTGAATCAACTTTTTTCTGTCTGCTATTTATTCCCAGGGTTACGGTTGCCTGAGTCACGTTGGTTTTATGCAAATCTATACTACTTAATTTATGCAAACATGCATATAGTCCATGTTTGTAGATGGCCCATCAAGGAAAGGGTTTATTAACACCAGAAAAATGCACGTTTGCATAGTTTAAGTATCATAAACATGCATAAAACCAGCGTGACTCAGGCGTGGTAATAACAGACAGAAAAAAGTTGATTCACCCAAATGACATCCAATATTTATGAAGGTTTTTAGGTTCGTTTACATGTTTTTACTGACTATTGATATAAGGGTAAAGCAAGGAGGTTGGAACTCTTAGGGCGCCTATAGAGAGACGGCGTGACAGACAAAACCCGTGCCGCGCATATGCGTTTTACGCATATGTGCTGTCAGTACCTCTCGGGACGTCATGGGTATATAAACTATAAAAATATACCAAGAATGCCACATTGCTCTGTAATCTGGTGCAGGAACCAGTCTACGTACGTTAATAAACAAAATTCAAACGTTTCCTATCACAGGTAAGTAAAAAAAGTTATATTAAATTCAATATAAAATTAGTATGGGCGAGAGACATAGTGAAGAGACACGACGCTGAATTTGTTATCGATAGTCTATGTAAACATGTTACAACTAAACGGTGTCAGTAGAAATTCAAAATTTGTTCCCGAGTTACGGACGTTTCCTATGTATAAGTAAGTATAATTATGTGTATTCCTCTATTTAAGTACATATATTATATATCGTCGCCTAATAGCACCCATAGTACAAGCTTTGCTTAGTTCGGGGCTAGGTTGATTTGTATGAGACTGTCCCCCAAACATTATTTATTTATTTATATTTAGCAATAATATAATATTTATCTAGAGTGCAGACAATGAAGCAACTATACAAAAACATATAGTTTAAGAAATTCTGACTTAATTTTTAGATTTCCTATGGAACCATGTGTCAGAGAACGCTGGATAACGGCGACTGGAAAGTTGAACTGGTTTCCGCAAAAATACGACACAATTTGTTCGGACCACTTCCAAAATGACTGTTTTGTAAAAACAAATCCGAGATCTTTATTGTCATCCAATGCCTGTCCAACTTTAAAACTCCATCCTGCGTTTGACAAGGTAAGTTAGCTTTGCTAAATAATTTAATTATGTTTTAAAAGTAAAGTACCTTTTAAAGGATTTCTGATGTTATCTGTTAATACATATTAATTTAAGTATGTAATTTCCAGGTGTTTCTTGTCCCAAGTAACCCATCTGATAATCTTTCACGAAAACGTAAAACGGTACAATTTACGAATTTAAAAATATCTTTATACATTTATACATCTAGTTAATCTGTCCTCATATATATAATACCTAAATTACCTAACCATCTAAACTCCATACAGTTGATCGTTTAATTTTAGTTCCTATTTATAGTTACAATTTTCTTTTAGCGTTTTATAACGTAATATAAGTAGATATAGTTTGCACACCTTGAACAAACAAACCAATGCAAAGGTAACATATATAACTAGACGTAGACAGAGGTTAAACCTCTGTCTAGCCTTACCCTTAACACTTGTTGTTTAACTTTAACCTTAAAGCTAACAACTTAATGTAAGTATGTACTTATTGTAAATATAAATTCAAATAAATGTATAAATTTTACTGTTTTTATATCATTCATAACGACATCATTTTAGTGAGATTTAAAAAATGAGAATGTTTGAATAGCTTTTTTCAAGTAACATTTTTAGTCAAATAACTGTTGGTTTTAATCTATCGATAAAAATATCGAGCCATACCACAACACTATTTACATTAACATGTCAAAATTACCTGACACGGTCGATTTCTATGAAAATGACAGCCAAGGCCGCCTCTATCTCTAAGCTTACACACTAAAGAGGTCCGTGCTCTGTGGGGTAAAGTGAACCTGTAGATACGAACCTTTTCAACCCGCACAGTGTCTCAACCAACCCTCCCACATCTGTGTCCGGATACCACTCCAAACCGAGGTGCTCCAAATTGGGCGTTTTGTCCAAAAGCTTGTAGGCGTTCTGTAGCACTTGCTTAGAGTTCACGTTCAGCAACAGTTTTGTTAAGTCCTTGAAATGGTGCGCCGCTAAAAGATAATTGATTAAAAGTAAATCAACTTTTTTCGGTCCTTTATTACCATTGTTACGTCTCCTGAGTAACCTTTGTGCTTGTAGAACCTCGTGCAGGCTCCGCCCGGATAGCTACCACCGTCTTACCCGTTAACCTGCCGCTAAATAGTTAGTACTGCTAAATAGTTTTTTTTCGTATTACCAGGGTTACTCAGGAGACATTGTATGTAAGAAATATTGCATTAGGCTTGGCCTTAAGGCACTGGTCTCACCGCGAGCTACTAAGCTAGCTAACTATCGGCTACGCTAAGATACGCACTCCCGTGTAAATAAAAGAGACGTGGCGATACTCGCCCAGCTATCCGTGTCTTTTATTTACACGGGAGTGCATATTTTTTGTTCGTGTTTATAGCCGATAGTTCATAGCTTAGTAGCTCGCGATGAGACCAGTGCCTAAGGCGGAAATCGAACCTACACCCTCAGTTACCTGGCAGCACTTCGGCAATGTCCAAACGGCGGCAATCACTGAGTTCCAGGGACCTCAAAGTTGACCTCAAATTGATCAGGCATGAACCTGTCATCATGTAGTTCTCCCGGATCTTAAAATCTTCGAGCGTCTCACATCCGAGGAATTTTGTGATATGAGCGTCTTTGAACTGCAAAGAAAATGGGCCTACGTAAACAAATAAACTATTTTTATTATAATAACACAAAAAAAATAATATGTATTAGCTTAAACAGGTCAATAGCAGTTGCGAACAATGTAAACAAATCGTTCAAAAAACAATACATAATTTGTCACTATTTTATTATTTATGCTTTTGAAATTGAGTGAGTTATTACGTAGATTTGAAATTGAACACACATATTTTGAATACTTAGTTGTCGTGTGGTGACCGTGGTAAAAATACATTTATCACCACCCCAACTCTTCCTGTGGGTGTTGTAAGAGTCGGTAAGGGATTTAAGTGTCATTGGCCATTTATCTATACAAAATTGATGATGGGCAGCAGCATCATCAAATCCCCTTGCTCCCCGTAGATAACCAAGTTTGATAACTGGCTATGTACAAGGAAAAAATATTCCGGTTTTATAACCGGGTTATGAAACGGGATTTTTTTTTTCCTCGTAGAAAACCTTTGTTTTGTTCAGTTTTCTACGAGGAATTTCTTTTCTTGTTTGATAACCCGGTCATTAAACAGGAATTACTTTTCCTGGTAGAAAACTGTTGTTTTATTTGGTTTTCTATGAGGAATAAACTTTTCTTCGTAGCTAACCTAGTTATCAAACGGGAATTATATTTTCCTAGTAGAAAACCGTCATTATAGGTTTTCTATGTGGTTTCGAAATTTTTATTTATTTGTGGAAAATTATGGTACTAAACTAGTATTTCAATACAATTTTTTTATTTTATTGTTTAAACCAAAAGTATTACAACTTCGTAAGTACATTTTAATAATTAAAAAAATAAGTATATAAGTATGTAAAAAACTAAAAGAACGGAGAAATTTTCTCAAGGCAATGCCCCACGGTAATTATGTTTTCTTGAAGTTGGGTTATTGCTTTATGTGTATGGAAATTTACCGCAACATCTATGGCTGCTCTCTTCTTAATTGTGAACCTTTTGTTCACCCTTGAATGTGAAATTCCGTAATTGCGTCATTTTGTAGAACCGATAGTAAATGCGGAAGTGTAGGGTTTTTTCGGCCTACAAAATGATTTAATCTGGAATTCCAGCCATCTGCAAAGTTTGTCGTCCGGTGTTCTTGACCGTGACAGCACCAAATTTGTTGAAAGTTTGTGTCTTTTACCCAATTGTTCAACATATACTTGTTAAAGTTTTCTACATGATCGTTTTTCTACTAGGAAAATATAATTCCCGTTTGATAACTAGGTTAGCTACGAAGAATAGTTTATTCCTCATAGAAAACCAAATAAACAACAGTTTTCTACCAGGAAAAGTAATTCCTGTTTCATGACCGGGTTATCAAACAAGAAAAGAAATTCCTCGTAGAAAACTGAATAAAACAAAGGTTTTCTACGAGGAAAAAAAAAATCCCGTTTCATAACCCGGTTATAAAACCGGAATATTTTTTCCTTGTACATAGCCAGTTATCAAACTTGGTTATCTACGGGGAGCAAGGGATCAAATCATCATCAGAGATCGGACAAATGTGCGTCATTGTTCGCAATAATATGGACATGACTCCAAAGTTAATTGAATAATTAATCATTTAATTATTTTCAGAAAATTACATATTTGACACCGGTAACTATGAAAACCATTATTACAATTCACCTTAAAGCTTCAACATCAAATTTCAAGAAATTATTCATTTAATCAACTTTGAGTCATGTCCAGATTATTGCGAACAATGACGCACATTGCCCGATATCTGACCATCATAGTAGAAACACTACTGCGATCGCCAACCCGCTTGCCTAGCGTGGCGATTATGGGCATTTACCTCCTAATGCGTCCATACTCATGGGCTAATGAGAGGCCTACGTCCAGCAGTGGACTGATATTTATTTATTTATTTATATAGGCTGATGATGTGAATACTTACAAGGTTTGTTTACACTGCTAGCAACTCCTAATGACGGCGACTTTACAATAGAACTAAGTTCATTTGTGTAAGATTGAAACTTGATATTTACCTATCGTTTTTTTTTCGTATCATTCATTTTTGTATCATAAAGGCAGGTACTCACGCGAATGACAGAGTTCAAGTATAACCTCCGCAATTTATTAAATCTTACAGCTTTATTCTTTAATTTATGATACTGATCGCGGGCGACCTGAAAAATTTGTTATAGTACAAATTACATTTTTTACACAAGCTTATAATACATACTGTACTTTATTTACTAATTAGTGTTAATTTTGGGGGGAAGGGTTTCTCGTAAAACGTTACGATGCGTTACAGGGGCGAGTGGGGGTCTTCCTTACAACACGTTTCCTAACACTGTTTTTTTTTTTTTAAGTATTAAACTAGGGAATCAAAACTCCCAAATTAGCAACCCTTTTCAGTTACGTTTCACGGGGAATCCCTCGATTGTAGTCATTTTTAATTTGTTCTTGTAAGTTGACAACGTATATAACTTTTTGCGACTTTAGGGTAAAAATAGTAATTTGAGTGTTACGTAAAGCTTAGGGGGTACAGAAGAACGTTACGGTGCGTTACAAGGGGTGGAAGGGGGTTCAAAAATCTTCAAAAATTACTTTACGTAATACTTGAACTTTCCCTATATTACAAAAAAGTGGGGGGACCACTTTGACAAAAATTACCCAAACATGGCTTAATATTTCTACACACCCTCAAATCTTCTAAATCTGGAGTATATTTCCCAAGAGACCTCAAATCTGACTCTCTGAGACAGTCTGCCGCCACAACGGAGGGTCCGTACTTCTTAATCACTTTCATGTAATAGAAATTGACGTCCAAAATCGTACATTTCACGGCTGGGACTGCTGCTTTGTACTCATCGTACATATACGAGCGGATGTACAGTCGGACTCCTGAAATAGTTAGTTACCTAGTTAGTTAGTTAAACTGGGTTTTTCCGCAACTCGACATCCATTGTGCCTTTTTTGCGAAATAGCCCTTAAATAGTTATTTTCATCACACTTGCTGTCTAAGCGCGCCATTGCTTGCATTATAGCGGGAGTAATAGAAAAGTGAAATTCCCTAGGGAGTAATAGAAATGTCAGTACGTTATTTAATAATATTTTGTCTTAAAACTTTTTTTTTTGTTGGCAAGTGTAATGAAAAACATTTTATGCATCACGGTCGGTAAGCAGAATACTAACTCGAGTCATTAACACTCTCGTTAGTAATTCCGTACTTACCTCCCCTGATGCACAATGTACTATTATTGGTCAGTGTCAATACGCTTATTCCGTGCGAAATTAGAAAACGAATAAAATGTAAACAAATATCGCTCACTTCCAATAGCATTAAATAATATAAAATGGCTGACTTTCAATAGCTTTAAATACTATTGAAAGTCAGCCATGTCTTTGTAAGTATTCATTTCTTAGGAACAGGCCTTCATGCAATGTTGACCAATAGCCACTCAAGAACTCACTTGGCCAGTGGGTCTCAGGTTTCAACTCCAACTTCGGATTCAACTTAATAATAGTATAAGTATAATTATGATAGCATGTGGGTGAATAAACTTTTTTCTGTCTGTTATTGTCATGGATATGGTCGCCTGAGTCACGCTGGATTTATGCAAAATTATACTACTTAAACTATGCAAACATACATTTTTCTGGTGTTAATTTATTTCCTTAATGGGCCACCAACAGACATGCACTACTTGCATGTTTGCATAATTGAAGTAGCATAATTTTGCATTATACCAGCGTGACTCAGGCGACCGTAAACATGACAACAACAGACAAAAGACAAACCGCTTACGTTTAATTATATCCTGACGTTTCGGGCATGACGTTTTTTGCGATTAAGACTCGTTCGTCTTTAAAATATGAGTGATAATCGTGAAAGTTTAAATCAATATAAAAAAAAGTTGATTCACCCATTTATGTTTTCTTATAACAGTAATAAATATTATTGTATTTTGTATTTTCTCTTAATACAAAATTTGGGTTACTTAAATTCCAGGTGCACTCCACGGTTTTCAAGTGCGAATTAAAAACACTTGACATTGGCAAAGTGCTGGGGCAGCAGTAAGTAATAATAACAAAAAAAAAACTAACAGGTACTAACCTGACAAATACCGATGCACGACACTCTGCCATCGTTTGCTGACGCGTTCAGAACGCATTACATCTCGGACGCTCACGTAACCTAGCACCAACCTCCAGCAGTCTTCGTTGAGAAAATCCAAAATAGTGGGATTCTCTGCTGTTTGTATGGGCTACAAAATGAAGGATATTTTTCGGTTATTTATGATTAAAAATGCAATGTCCCTATGAGGAAAGGGAAAAAATTTAAAAGTGGATTCTGATCAAAGTTGAAGTCAAAAATATTTTATGAATTTTTCCAGATTACGTCCATTCTAATGAGAAAATGCTGTGTTGTCTTAATTTTGTCACACTAAATTGACAGATATGAAATGGTCAAAAAATATTTAGCTACCTACTACCTTTTTACGTCATCATCATCATCATATCAGCCAAAAGACGTCCACTGCTGAACATAGGCCTCCCCCAAAGATTGCCACTTTAAATGTATGTAAAAAATAAATTAAAAGTGCAAGTTTTGCGATAGTTTTAATAATAAAATACTTTTTTTCTAGTAAGGCATTGGAAATACCAAAAAAACACAAATATTTTTTTTTGCAAATTTAATCAAATCCATATAACATTTCTTGCTTCTTTAACCTCAGGGATATGCTGTTAATTTTTTGCTTATCCTCATGGGTGACTTGTATATTATATTATGTAACATTACATTTTATTTACTTTGTCATTTTATATTCTTCACTATATTTTTATGAGGCGGTGAGGACTTAACCCTTAGGTGCATACGATATCATAAATGATACGACCGAAATAACACATGTCGAAATAAGTAATCAATTGCGACTGACACACTGAGCAACAGAGTTCTAATTGGCATCGATTGTTTACATAAGTCATTTCAGAATTAAAATGTGTGATAGCATATGCACCTAATAAGGGTTAAAAGTTCCATTAAATTGGCATATCAGGGTTGATTGTACAAGAATTGTACCATAGTTGGAGCAATCCAGGATTCTGACCTTTGTAATGACAAACGGGATTTCCCGCGTACAAAACTGTCTCACTATTTTCTACGGCTCCTGAACAGCCTCTACTAGAACAAATCCAGGGAAACCTGGATGGATGCCAGTCCTACATGAAGGCATTCAAAACATTAGGGCAACTTACTTCAGAAACTTCTAATTTCCTGCTTGCCAGGCGCGTTCGTTTAGCAACAGGCTCTGAATCGTCAGAGAGATCACATCTAAAAAAAAGGTGTCATAGTAACATTTTTTTTTGTAAGTGTTGGGACTAAGACATGCAATCCTGATAAAAGTAAATTTTGTGTATGTCTGCTCTAACCCTATATACACATTGGACTCTTACAGTACTTAAATATAAGAACATCCAAAAACATTGGTAACTGATGTTACCTACGAACAAATAAAACATGGAAGCCGCATGCCATACTAAATTGTCTTTCAAAAACAGTCCAGAATTTTAGTTGACTAGTGTCACTATATCACGGTAATGAATTTCAATATCAACCTATAAAAACTTAAACCGCCATTTAAAAATAGTTATTATTGGTCCATTAATTTGATTGGCTATATTCTATAAACATTTAATGTCAAAGATGTTACGCCGAAATATGCACGTCGTTAAGAAAAGTTCTATGTCCTGCCCATATTGGCACAATTGAACAATAGTTTTTAGGGGCATTTTTGAGCAGGATGTTACAATAAAACATAAATTCAAACTTTTCTTTTTCATAATATAATTATATATTATTAAAAACTTATATCATCGTTTCATAGTCGATCGGTGTAAGACTGTCCCA
Source organism: Thaumatotibia leucotreta (assembly GCA_025490895.1). Classification (NCBI taxonomy): domain Eukaryota; kingdom Metazoa; phylum Arthropoda; class Insecta; order Lepidoptera; family Tortricidae; genus Thaumatotibia; species Thaumatotibia leucotreta. The sequence continues at coordinate 43,206 of JALPQI010031295.1, forward strand.
TTACTTACTTAAAATTATTTAAATTTTTTATACGGTGCCGGCTGGCGTAAAATATATAATTTGCCGTAAAATATAAGAGAACTAATGTTTAAAAGTGACTTACTGGTCGGTACTTGCAGATACCGGTTTTTTCTTTTCACTAGACATTTCTACAATTTAATTAACATTCAACTACTTATTTATATTTTAATATAAATAAAACACTAACAACTTACAACTCAAATTCGCAACGAAAATTATACGTCGAACGTCAATGTCAAACTTCAGTTTTGTTTTGATGTCACTTGTCAAAAAGTTGCCAGCATCTGTGAATGAAAAGAACTGCGCGAAATTCAAATTGCGTCGTTGCGCTTATAAAAGTTATAAAATATGCTGTTTGATTTGCGACTTTGAAATTGTAACCTAGCAACTACACATACATGGTATTAATTTAATTAATTAAAATTCACCACATACTGGTTTTACTGGCGCAACGACGTAAGTATGTTAAATCAACTTTGGCAGTAACAGTGGAAACAACTCGCTTTAGGCACTGGTCTCACCGCGAGGTACTAAGCTATGAACTATCGGCTATAAACACAAACAAAAGATACGCACTACCGTGTAAATAAAAGAGACACGGCGATACTCTTTATTCATAGCTTAGTAGCTCGCGGTGAGACCAGTGCCTTATGGATCTCTTTTTTGAGTCAATAATAATTAAGAATAACATTAGGATAAGAAATAGACGGTCATGATTACTATGATTCTTTCTGTCTGTGCCTCAAACTAGTGAGTAAAACTCTATTCCTTAATCTGAGGTAAAACCCGAGACAAACTTGTCTATAGTCGGTCAATTACTTACAAATTTTACAATACCCTGTCCAACACTGACCCACTGACCCAGGTCCAGGTCCCGTTTTATAAAGTTACAAGTTACAGGCTACAAGTGTACAGGTTACAGGAACCTGTAATGCACTATGAACTATTACAGGTGTTTTATAAATACACACAAAAATTTACAATTGTAATGAACCATGGTAAATCTCGATTACAAGTAACATCTACAGGCGTGACGGACATCACTATTTAAAAATAAAAACTGACATAAACAATCGTATCCACAGATTATATATGTTTATTTTGATGGAAAATCAGCCCTACTACCGCGAAATTCAAAATTCGTAAATTTCGAAGATTTTTCGCCGTAACTCCAACGAAGGCTTCATTAAAGTGAGAGAGACAAATCCTCGAAATTTGCGAAAATCGCAGTGGGGCCGCAGAATAAAACGATGAGAGAGATGTTCTAAATTTGTGTGGAGTTCATTCGCTCTTTGAAGTCGTACGGTGTCCGACTCCGAAAGTCCAAATTTATTAGGAGCTGAAACAGTCTCGGTCAACGCTATCGGGGTACAGTCAAGGGAATAAATATAATAATATATACAACTTTAGACATTATGCTCCAGACATAAGTAAAAAAGTGTAGTCATAGTCAGCGGCCCTACCGCAAACTCGAAAATCCGCAAATTTCGATTATTTTTCTGTTTCACTCTAATATCGCCTTGTTAGAAGTGACAAACGCAAATCGTCGTTTGCGGTTTTCGGAGTTCGTGGTAGTTGGCCAAAACTATGAAGAATCTCTCAGAAAGCGAATAATTTCAACAGTATTACGAGCAAACGTCTGTTGCACACGAAATAACTGGGAAAATTGCACTTGTAGTTGCGGTTACAGGCCTCAAGACGTACGTCAGTTTTTGTTACAAGTCTACCACACCTACACTTGTTACTTACAATATTTTTATAAAACACTTGTTCGATTACGAGTTTAAAACTATTAAACTCCTGTATTTTTGTCTATGGCTGAGCTACAGGCACTTGTACCTGTAACTTGTAAAATTGTAACATAGTACTTTTATAAAACGCAAATTGTAAAAAACGGGGCAAGTGTTGCCAGTAAACGCTTGTAAAATTGTAACTTGTAACTTTATAAAACAGGACCCGGAGGGATGATGTCGATGATTGTAGTTATTTTAAAATAAAATACATGAAGAAATTATTACTAAATTGTAAAATGCATTATTTTTTCTTCAGAATTTCTATTTAATAAAAAAAACTTTACAGGTCATTTGGCACTATACAAAAGTGACGTCACTTTTGTGTAGGTATGTCATATAATATAAAACTTCATAGTGGAAATAGTTTTGGCAGTTTGTTGATCAATTCGGTTGATTTGATGATTAATTTGATTTGCCAGTCATCAGATCATCACTGCTATTCCTTGCAGTAGAAGAAGGGGGCAAATTCAACTTTTATATGGGCAACCAACTCATTGCACTGGTTTCAAATGTCTCGGGTCTCCTCTTCTTTTTTATATAAAAAACACGTCAAAACTGCTTCCTTTTTTCTGATAGATTATACTTGAAAGGTCCACGGAAAAGACATGTCCAATGCTTAAAAAAATCAGGGCAAATTCACTCACACCGTATTCTGTTAAAAGAAAGGTGGTTTTTCCTTCTGTAATTTGAATTGACTTGACATGTTCTTTTCGTGGACCTTTCATTTTAAGTAAAATCATTTAAGGTTAGGTAGGTGCATAAAAGTAAAGACATTGTTCAGTAAAAAAACGTATAATTTTATTGCAAACAAAAAATATATACCTCATTGTACTTATGACAGTATTATTAAAATGAAATATGTAATAATAAACGACTTACAAACAATAATGTAAAACCTCTTGAACGCATTTTCAAAAACTTCATATAATTACGGCAACTTGTCATATCAAAGAAATAATAACTAATAATTATGCATTCAAAAAGATGTACAGGTATCATAGCATATTTGCAGCAACTTTGCCTCTAAAAAGGCAAAGCTGTAATAATAAGGCAGATTTGCTCCAGAATATATTTTTCCTGGGAAATGGTGGGATATTTGAATTTCATATTATTCGTCAGTACAAAACATACAAAAATGTAAACAAATCTAGAAACTTGCATAACGCAGTTTTAGAACACAATCTTGGTTTTATTACCAACTTTAAAACTTAAACCTTGAGTTCACATATGTTTAGTTTAAATTATTGATATTTATTAGTATTAACGTAATATATAAAACGTATATCTGCGAGCGTGTTTCACGATGTGTCAAAAACGTCAAGTGCTATGGAATATTTGCATATATATTTTTTTTATTTTACTGACGGTTGGTATAGGTAGATATGTGCTTAATTTTAAACAACCACGATCATCAGATCAATATGCGATAGGAGATCAAGAAAAATATTTTATGACAAACATTTTTGAATCTAAATCGGTGATACTTGTCTTTCATAGAAACTGAAACACAAAATAACAATAATTATATCTTGGTTCCATTGATTTTTATCTTATTTTAATCAAAACTTATTACTAGAAGACCAATATGAAGCCTAAAAATCTAAAAATATATCCTAAAAGCTACAGAACTAAGAAATAACATTTGGGCCAGTGCATTATTAGGTAACCATAGTGACAAATATGAAATTTATTTGGAAAAAACATGGTGCCTTACAGGTTTGATATATCAAATCCACTTCTTTTTGTTTTTGAGAAATATGTGTAGGTAGCTATAATTCTTAAGCTAAAATTACGATTTATAACAAATCTTACAATTTAAAATATACGATAGTGCGTCCTTTGTGATGATATTATAGAATAGGTACATATGGCTTCATAGTTATCAGTAAACACCTAGGCTAAGATCTCAAACGTTGTATTAATAATTAAAATTATAAAATTATTATGTTTAGGTGAATCTCAGAATAACAATAGAACTATTTCATAATTTTACCCCCAGTAAATTGTCATAAGTATATTTACGCACAGTAATTTACGTAGTAAATTAAATTTAAAGAATAACCATTGAACATACTGTTCTTTGTTCTTATGATCTACATTATAAGGATGTATATTGTTCAATAGGACCGATTTCATTAAAATTATGAGTGAACATTTTCCCATCTACATCAATTTCGATATATACATAACAAATATTGATAACAAGACCATCTAAGCTCGTCTGAAAAGTATTTATCATATATTGTTTCCATAAAATTAGATTAGTACGAACTAAACCCCTTATTTTAATAACTGTTAAACTATCGCGACTAAATTAAACAAAGACGATGGAGCCTTGCGTGCCGTGATGTGCTTATTTTATTAAATCGATTTATTAGAAAAATATTAATGTACTTTTGTAATTTTGGATTACTAAATCGAAGTAATCCATCTCAATGCTTACGATAATGCTTGGACTGCTTTAGCTTTTAGAGATCAGCGCATTAATAAGATAATATAATATTTACCTTTTCATAAGACATGCAAGCTTTGAATGGGTGATGCGACTATATTAGATCACTGGAAACTACCCTCCTGTGGTAATGTGAATATCGATACAATTAAAACCTGGCTTATAATTGTTTTGTAAATGTCATTAAAATAATTTCATAATTTGCCTTATGTCATGGTTTACTTATGTAAGACTTAATAATAACTTAAATCTATATCGCATAAGGCACTGAATATCAAAGGTGTTAAAACACATTTTTGCATGTATATTGCGATTCAATTTATTCCCACTATTCCTACAAACTCTGATATCATCATGTTAAATTTCCTTAGCATAGCAACTTCAACTTTGCCCACCGCATATTGAAAATGGGCAAAGTTGTCCCCAAACCAGCAATGGAGACGGGTTGGGCAGGACATAGCGCTTTTCTTAACACCGCGCATTATGTCGGCGCAACATCTTTAACAAAATATAGCCAATCAAAACTTTGATGGGCCAATTACAACTATTTTTAAATAGCAGTTTAAGTTTATATAGGTTGGAAATAGATTTGCACATATTGAATAGGGAGTTACACTTCACGAAATTTCATGACCATTTTTGAAAGGCGATTTAGTATGGCGAGCGTAATTATTACTCGTTTTAGTCATCTCACAACCTTAGGAAATGATTTAAGTGTTTATCGTCAGTTTTATTTTTCAAAATATTTCTTCTTTTTGCTTGTGTGTTACGATCAGCGGCATTTCTTGAGGAAATCGAGGACCTCTGGCGGGTACGGCCGGCTGATGGATTTGCTCTGCGAACGCGCGTACTCTATCGGAGTCACCGAGCTAGAACAATAAACGAATATTAATTTATAGATTTATACTTAACAGTATTTTACACATTGGTGTTATAATAACAGCTTTTCAGTCGAGTGCCGTGTTTAGGCCACAGAAAGTCAGGGCGACATTTGTAGTTTATCGTTGAACTAAGATCTACATGTGTTGTCCCGTACAAACGCGTGTATATTACTATAATTTGAGTTTTCTTCAGTCATTAGTTAATATACAGTGTTTTTTTAAGTGGGACAGTATGGGGAAATCGGAAACTATAGAAGATACAAGGAAGCTGTCTTAGGAGACATTAGGTATTTTTTTGAGATAACAATTTTAGCATTTTCAAAATTTTGGTCAAGTGCGAGTTGTACCTAAAAATTAATAATATTGATAAAACATTTTTTTGACGCAGATCGACGTCATTTCATGCGTAGATAATTTTATTGTATTGGATGAAAAAAATCTGAACAGCAGAAGTTAGTCAAATTCAGGAAAATAATTTCTCATATGACGACTAAGCAGGTACAGTAAATAGTCCTTTAGAAATAACAATATTCATATTTTTTGGGTTAATCGACTCAGTTTCACATGAGATCCTTTCCAACTAATGGGCTGAAATAAAACGCAACGGCAGAAGTTAGTCAAATTTAATAAAATTACTATTTTGTAGGTACCTATCTACTCCAACTACATTAAATGTTCAATATGACCGCCCTCTTGCCGTATGCACGTACGAGCTTAGATTAGCGAATTTAAAGTTTTCTTCTTTATGAGCTCGCGACATGTAACTTATTAAAATCCTTTTGAATTTAAATAAAACGTTCCAAATTCAAATGTCGTATTCGAAAAGTGTAAGTAATACTTTTTTAAATATTGACCTTGCAGTAGTAGACACTTCATAGTGGATGTAATATGAGAAATGGTTTTCTTTTTGGCTAACTTCTGCTGTTCAGATTTTCTTTATCCAATACAATAAAATTGTCTACGCATGAAATCACGTCGATCTGCGTCAAAAAAAATTTTTATGAATATTATTAATTTTTAGGTACAACTCGCACTTGACCAAAATTTTGAAAATGCTAAAATTGTTATCTCAAAAAAATACCTAATGTCTCCTAAGACAGCTTCCTTGTATCTTCTATAGTTTCCGATTTCCCCATACTGTCCCACTTAAAAAAACACTCTGTATATATTTGAGTAATTTTTGACATCTGGTCACGAAAGGGAACTTCTATAATCCGACAATTTTGAGAAAAACCGTGTTTGTACGGGACATCGGTGGACTTTTTTGTGGAATGCATCACTAGTAACTATACCAGCTGAGCGAATAGCTACTAATATCGCCGGGTCTCTTTTTCTTTACATGGGAGTGACTATGTGACTATATTTTTATTCGCTTTTAACCGACTTAGAAAGAAAAGGACAAAATTTTCAATTCGACTGATTTTTTTTGTTGTATGTATGTTACCTGGGTCGCGTTTTATAAAGTTACAATTTACAATTCCGCTGTTTGCATCTCTTTCTAGCCAATATGTGCGTGCGTTAGAGAGGCAAACAGCGAAATTGTAAATTGTAACTTTATAAAACGCGACCCTGATATCTCCGAGAATCGTGAACCGATTTTAAAATTTATTTTTGTAATCGAATGTGTATTACCCCGAGATGGTCCCGGTGGCACCATGTTGTGGTCTAATGATGGGATCTTGGAGAAATCGAGCGAGGGATCTCTTTTAATGTTATAGGTACATGAATGGCGCTTTTGGTAATTTTCATTCATTTACAAGAATTTGCATTCCGATCCAGAAATATTTGAGGAAACCAATGACGGAATCAAATCGGGGATTATGGAGAGATCGGTTAAAGTCGGATTTTTAAATTTATAATTTGGTGATTATTATAGCGGAGCTATCAATCGCTAACTTGCTTTTGATGAGACCAGTACCTAAGGCAGCGAGTATCGGCTATAAAAGCGAACAAAACATAAGCGCCCCGTGCAAACAAAAGGGACACGGAGATGTTTATAGTTAGTTTAGTTGTTCAGCTATGAACTATAAATTTCGCCGTGTCTCTTTTGTTCATACGGGAGCGCTTATGTTTTGGTCGTATCCATAGCCAATAGCTTATAGCTTCATTGTTCGCGGTGGGACCAATGCCTAAGTGTGAGAGTACAGGTGATATGAAAATACTTGTTTACCTTCGGTTGGAGAATCATTTAGATATTTGACAGTCTTTAACAGTGCATTTTTCTCGAAAAACTCGCTTTGGTGAGACTAGTTCCCGCTTGTGAGAGTATAGGAGGTATAAACCCTCATATTTTAAAGACAAACGCGTCTTAATCGCGTAAACTTACGTTTAATTATATCCTGACGTTTCGGGCATGACCTATGACCATGGACGTCTAACGCCAGCTCAAAAATGCCCCCAAAAACAATTGTTCAATTGTGCCAAGATGGACAGGACATAGCGTTTTTCTTAACACCGCGCATAATTCGGCGCAAAATCTTTACAAAAGTATAAAGAATATAGCCAATCAAAAGTTTGATGGACCAATCACAACTATTTTTAAATGTCGGTTTAAGTTTTTATAGGTTGACATTTAAATCCATTACCGTGACGCGTTTTCATGTATATTTCTGTTCGATAAGTGCACGGAATGTGATAAAAGTGATGACTTGTGTGGTTCCAGGGTGTAAAAACCGCCAGGGTTACCTGAATGAACAAAATAAAGACATTACGTTTCACCCGTAATTTAGTTTTGACTTGAATTTTAAGATTTCGAACCTTATTAAGGTAAAAGTAACTGAAAATCTTATTCAATATTTGTTGCCGGATACATGTGTGTAGTTTTGTGAATTAACCATTCGTATTTGCCTTCGTAATGTAATTATAAATAGTGGGATTCAAATATTTGTATCGCATAGTGTTGTACCTAAGAGACCGATCGTGATATCGATAAATGTATTGATAGCCAACTCAGAAAATGAATGGATGTTTTTAATTTCCAACAGGTTGCCACAGGACACTGAACAAAGGCTATTATGGGTCAAAAATATCAAAAAGGCAGACGACTGGTTCCCTAAAAAGTATTCAAAAATATGCTCCGCACATTTTGAAGCTGTTGTTTCATTCAGGCAAGGGTACGCGCATAAGTGATTACATTCTGACGTAGTACCCACCATATTTGGTAATCATCCAATGTCATGTCAACCAGAAAGTAAATTAAGTTTAGTTTAATAATGACACACATGTGATTAATTACAAAGAAGCCATCATACGAAAATTGTTAGGTATGCTTTAAGGGATGATCAGTTCCATAAAACATGTTATAATGAGGGTTTTCTGAAATGCCGTTCACCAGGGCGGCAGCACTGAGGCGTCAGGTCCAGAAACTTGTCTAAATTCTAAGATTTGTACGGGTTAATAAAATTATGTAAAAAAATAAAATGACCTTTTAGTTAGTTTTTCTTTGAGGTTAGATAATTGTTTCTTAGCGAGACCTTACCGCTATGTGGCGCCAACTAATGGCATACGTTTTAGACAGAACACTTCTTATGGCATTTGACATTTTAATTAAAGATAAAATTTCATTAATTTTGTGATTTTATTTTTATCCTAAAATGTAGATTTAGAAATCATGACATATTAAGGATGGCAGAAGATCGTGATTCTGAGTAGGAAATAAGGTTTATTCCTACTGTATTCGCTACCTAATTTGGTAAAAATATTATTATTGCCGATAAAAGTATACGATGAAGACTGGACAACACTAATAGTTAATGACATTTTATCTAGTCAGGTTGGTAGCATTGTTCAAGAAAATGGAGACATTGATAGAATTCAAGACCACTTAGAGCTACCTTATTTGTCTCTTTTCCTTAAGGAATACATCTTGAGATGGTAAAGGATGACAATAGTTTGTTCAGGTATGTCTTAATACACGGAATCTTTCCTATATTTTATCTGTGGGGGTGACACTTGACAACTAAAATTCAGGACCGTTTTTGAAAGGCAATTTAATATGGCGTGCGGCTTCCATGTTTTATTTGTTTGTAGGGCATGACGAAACGATCAGACGGGTATTCGGTTTCGTGGCGATTAAGACCCGTTTGTCTTTAAAATATGAGTGATAATCGTGAAAGTTTAAGCCCTCGTTTACCTTCTGTGGATAGGCTGAAAATGACGACATCTCATACGGTTTATTGTGACAATAAGTGAAAGATTGTAGGTGTATTAATACCTTCTGTTGGCGACGTGTGCGAGCTGCTTCCACTTGGCGCGCTCGACGTGTCGGAATAACACCATGATGACCTTCAGCTCGCAGGTGAACGAGTTCACCCCCAGGAGAGTATAGGAGGTATAAACCCTCTACCTTCTGTTGGCGACGTGAGCCAGCTGCTTCCACTTGGCGCGCTCGACGTGTCGGAACAGCACCATGATGGTTCAGCTCGCAGGTGGACAGTTCACCCCCAGGAGAGTATAGGAGGTATAAACCCTCTACCTTCTGTTGGCGACGTGAGCCAGCTGCTTCCACTTGGCGCGCTCGACGTGTCGGAACAGCACCATGATGGTTCAGCTCGCAGGTGGACGAGTTCACCCCCAGGAGAGTATAGGAGGTATAAACCCTCTACCTTCTGTTGGCGACGTGAGCCAGCTGCTTCCACTTGGCGCGCTCGACGTGTCGGAACAGCACCATGATGGTTCAGCTCGCAGGTGGACGAGTTCACCCCCAGGAGAGTATAGGAGGTATAAACCCTCTACCTTCTGTTGGCGACGTGAGCCAGCTGCTTCCACTTGGCGCGCTCGACGTGTCGGAACAGCACCATGATGGTTCAGCTCGCAGGTGGACAGTTCACCCCCAGGAGAGTATAGGAGGTATAAACCCTCTACCTTCTGTTGGCGACGTGAGCCAGCTGCTTCCACTTGGCGCGCTCGACGTGTCGGAACAGCACCATGATGGTTCAGCTCGCAGGTGGACGAGTTCACCCCCAGGAGAGTATAGGAGGTATAAACCCTCTACCTTCTGTTGGCGACGTGAGCCAGCTGCTTCCACTTGGCGCGCTCGACGTGTCGGAACAGCACCATGATGGTTCAGCTCGCAGGTTGAAGAGTTCACCCCCAGGAGAGTATAGGAGGTATAAACCCTCTACCTTCTGTTGGCGACGTGTGCGAGCTGCTTCCACTTGGCGCGCTCGACGTGTCGGAACACACCATGATGGTTCAGCTCGCAGGTGAACGAGTTCACCCCCAGGAGAGTATAGGAGGTATAAACCCTCTACCTTCTGTTGGCGACGTGAGCCAGCTGCTTCCACTTGGCGCGCTCGACGTGTCGGAACAGCACCATGATGGTTCAGCTCGCAGGTTGAAGAGTTCACCCCCAGGAGAGTATAGGAGGTATAAACCCTCTACCTTCTGTTGGCGACGTGTGCGAGCTGCTTCCACTTGGCGCGCTCGACGTGTCGGAACACACCATGATGGTTCAGCTCGCAGGTGAACGAGTTCACCCCCAGGAGAGTATAGGAGGTATAAACCCTCTACCTTCTGTTGGCGACGTGAGCCAGCTGCTTCCACTTGGCGCGCTCGACGTGACGGAACAGCACCATGATGACCTTCAGCTCGCAGGTGGACGAGGTCACCCCCAGGAGAGTATAGGAGGTATAAACCCTCTACCTTCTGTTGGCGACGTGTGCGAGCTGCTTCCACTTGGCGCGCTCGACGTGTCGGAACAGCACCATGATGGTTCAGCTCGCAGGTCGACGAGTTCACCCCCAGGAGAGTATAGGAGGTATAAACCCTCTACCTTCTGTTGGCGACGTGAGCCAGCTGCTTCCACTTGGCGCGCTCGACGTGACGGAATAACACCATGATGAGCTTTAGCTCGCAGGTCGACGAGTTCACAGCCAGGTGGAGGGCCGTGTCTCCTCCTTTCACGTCCTACAGAAAAATATACTATTAGGGCCTACGCTAACTTACGCGGACGCCCGCCTTGTGCGCACGCTCTTGGGTCCCGCTCCGGACCCCCGCCGCGGGCCAGCGAGTCCGCGACGGGCACACGCCTAACTTAGCGCTGAATACAAGAAACAAGTCCGCTCCGGTGTGCCCGCCGCGTGCGCACGGAGCGGACCCCCGCCGCCCGCCGCGCGGATTAACGTCCGTCGCACGCGCCAAGCCAGTTAGCGGTGTCTATACAATTTGTTTGAGGCGGGCGTCCGTTGCGGGTAATCCGCGTAAGCTAGCGTAGGCCCTTATGGTTTAACTCACTTGAGACACATACAGTCAAGTGCAAAAATAAGTATCGAAAGAATCCGCTCATAAATATGTTACTACGATCTTATTAACAGAATTAGAGTGCACTGGGACATATTTTTGAACATTTTTGTGTACACCTTATTTTGTCTTTGACAAGTCAACGGCAAAATATGGTGTATGGTTACTTTTTCACCGGTATAATACATTTTACATCATTGGTATCGATAATAGATAACATTTATCAAATAAAACTAACACATATTTTTTAATTAATTTATCCTTCATTAAAAGAGTAATATAAACACTGGAGTGCTGAGCGGTCGACTCCGGGCCGATCTGAAAAATCCCCAAGTGCCGAGCGGCTTCCGGCCGATTCGTTTTTGCGCATTTGGCGCGAACATTTAAAGTTTGGGCACCCATTTAAGTTGCGTTATTTCTAAAATATATGTTTGTTTATGGAATTAATAGCCTATTTCATACTTATTATAACGCTGTGTAATTTTTATATAAGCTTCATATATTAACACACAATCATCGTTAAATTTGTAACTCCCGCCAATTTCTCGTCGACCACCCGTCGGACCCCCCCAGGCACTTGACTATTTTCGCGCAAAATGGCGCCGCCACCTGACAGCTTTTTGACGTAACGGTCCTGCCACCAGAAAGGATAATGGGCGCACTAGTTACAAGGCGTCAACGGTGCGGTGCGATGACGTTTTAAACGAACAATTGACAGTTCGAGCGTTTAGTTATGCACGTCGATAGATGCGTAATGCGTCCACATTTCTTGTTAGATTTGCAGATAAGTTCGAACATTAGTATTTTAGTTTTTTTGTTCCAAAGGGTTAGTAACAAAAAATGCTAGTATTTTGTATTTTGGACTACTATTATGTATGTTGATTTATTGTACTGGTGGAAAAATAACCCTGTATAAAAATGCTCAAAAATATGTTTCAGTGCACTTTATTCTGCGTAATAAGAACGTCGTAACATATTTATAAGAGGATTCATTCGATACATATTTTTGTACTTGACTGTACAAGATGTCATATTGGCAGTCTCTTATATAAGATGCTTTTTTAGGGTTCCGTAGCCAAAATGGCAAAAACGGAACCCTTATAGATTCGTCATGTCCGTCTGTCCGTCTGTCCGTCTGTCACAGCCGATTTACTCGGAAACTATAAATGCTACAGTAACGAAATTTGGTAAAGATATGTATTGTATGAACCGCTACAGAATTATGATACTAAATTGTAAAAAAAAGCATTTGGGTGGGGGCACTCCATACATGTAAGTGAGGGATAGAATTTTTTTTTTACTTGTATATAAGCGTGTGGGGTATTAATAGAAAGATCTTTGAAAATGATATGAGGGTTTATAAATCTTATTTTTATTTAAGCAAATCGTTTTCGAGATATCAGCTCTCAAAGTCTGAAAATGTGTCCCCCCCCCCCCCTCTATTTTTGAAACTAAGCGATATAAAATTCTAAAAAAAATATATGTTATGCACATTAATAAACTCTATCAACGATTTTTGGTTTGATTAAATTATCTCCTATAGTTTTTGAGGTAGGTTGATATAACTGTATTTTTTAAATAATAAATTGATAATGGTACGGAACCCTTCGCGCGCGAGTCCAACTCGCACTTGGCCGGTTTTTATATTTTCTTCGGTTACCGCGAGGATTACTCATGAAATAAAACTATGAAAACGGATAAACTCGCGTATATTAACTAATTTTAACTTCATTCCGACGTTTCGAACACTTTACAGGGTTCGTGGTCTGCGGGTGCTTTTTTATTTTCGTTATATTCAAGGCAAGCTTATTTATCAAATAAAATTCATTTCTCTAAGTCACTTACTGTTATTGAGTTATTAAAAAAATAATTTTAATGACTGAACAAGTGTACTGTAACCTTTATTACAACCTAATGTTACTTATTTTGATATCTGCCATCAGGCACCTTTTATATTATCCTTAATCTTCTCACCCTTATCATGTATGATAAAAAAATCGTAGTTAACCAAAAGCCAAATATCTCTCTTTTTTTTATGAAAGGCGAATTAGATTTAGAGAAACTCACCCCAGCCCATAAGTCTGCCTTCCCATGTTCAAGTAAGACATGCACGGTGCGCAGATACGGGCTCTCCGTGCTGTGCAGTTTGCACGCTACGTGCAGTGCAGTGTAGCCTGGAAACGAGATGGCGATCTTTCTTTATCGCGTCAAGACAAGTAAGAGGGTAGTTCTATGCGATTATTCAATTGCAACAATTAAGTCATTACCATTCCCAAATTATTGACGAACTGCGTATAAATAGTGGAGTCATTTTCGATTATCTTGTAGCAGACGCATGCTTGTCTGTTATTCTGGCATAACAGTCTCGTTTGCTTTTATAAAACGGTAAATAAAGTGGTGATGGTAATGAAAAAAAAAAGTGTAACAAAATCGCATAGAAACGCCGAATAAGTAATGAGGTATAGTTCCGGAAATATTATTTGACCGACTCTTATCTCACTTACGACCTTTTGTTTTGCGTCTACACCTTGGCGGATACTAAACGCCTATAGGCGTAATCACATTGTTTCTTCTATTGTGTCTAGAGTAGTGTCCGCCAAGGTGTTAACAATAGAAAAGTGCTCGACTGCCGATTGTCTAGTTAGTGTTAACGCAAAACAAGAGGGCGTAAGTAAGATAACAGTCGGTCAAATTATATTTCTCAAACTATAGAAATACCAATGAAAACAGACAATATTTATTTGAATCATGATTTTTCGCTCATATATTATAAATCTACATAAAGTATTGTAACGTATTTTGGGAGAAGAGTTTGTTAGTTTTGTTGAATAGTATTTATTTTATAAGACAGTATCGAAATTTCTCAAAATTACATATTTTCTTTTTCTTTTCCCTTGTATAAGTGTCAATTGCTTTTGCTGGCAGTCCCAATAGATGGAACATCAGTACAAATTTGAAAGTCAAATATTGGGACTTTGAAATATTAACTGTCAGTCCTAATAAATGTCAGCCTATGATGACAAGTATTGGTACAGCGACGGATACTAGTACGTCTACCTTAACAAATCCCATAACTAGGTTACTAGAAAGAAGAATAACGTTGAACCAGAGAATAAATACGAGCAGAAGTGTGACTGCAGGGGACACAAACCAAATCAACGCGGCATGTTAAGTTATGTTACGGAGTGACGCTCGACCGGACTCGAGCGGGCTGTCGAGCATCCAATGTGCTCATTCACCCCATTTCCCTTAGCTGGAGCTGCAGGTTAGTGTTCCGGTAGCGTTCCCCCAATACTTCCTTCTAGCCTCTCAATTTTCTTGCAGAACCTCAGAACGTCTCTAACGTCGACCTCCCTGAGTTCCTTCTTCTCCAGCCTATCCCTGCCAAACACGTCATATCTCGCTGCTGCGTACACGATGCATTCCGTAAGGACATGCTGGCTAGTTTCTCTTCAATGTGGATAGGCTGCTTTGTCGCTTATTCCCTTCAGATGCCTGTTGAGGGTGTCGTGTCCCGTAATAATTCCGGTCAACATCCTCAACGAGGCATGTACTACGAATGTTATGGAGTTCTGCTTCCGCTTCGGTTTCTGCGGCACTTCCGTTTTGTTTTACACATCCCCTTCTGTTCTGGTTCTGTTATTTAAAAACAGAAGTCATAGCGGATGTCGGAGCCTAGCGAGCGCGACGGTGGGACATGAACGGCGTACCTCCAAAATCAAAAAGTTTATACCTGTTATACGCTCATTTCTCCCCTTGCCATCTCTCTACCTACCCTTAACATCTCGTCTACTTAGCTCTCACTCGAGCTCCGCTTCTGGTTCCGGTTCTGTTTTCGGTTCCACTTCTGCTTCCGTTAAATTAAATTCAAAACTTTTGCTTCTGCTTCCGCTTCCGTTAAAACACATCCGTTACATCCCTGGCATGTACTTGTAGCGTCGCGGCAGAAACTCGGAGTGATCTCTCTATCACCTGTGTCCAAAGAGCTGGGTGCTTAGCTTCTCAGCCAAGTTGCCAATCGCTAGCGCTTAAACGTCAATCGTAAGCGAAAGGCAGCTAACTGTCTTCGTCGCACTAATATGCAAGTGGGACAGAGAGGGAAAACTACGATACGCTACCAAGCGCTAGCGATTGGCAAAATGGCTAAGCATCCTGGAGACTGACCTTCTGTGTTGGCGTGTCCCTGGCGGAAGAGCGGCGGCGAGTCGGCGACGAGTTCATTGAGCACGTCCGCGTACAAGTCGCCGGCGCGAGCGCACGCCGTCACCAGCGTGTCGCCGAGGGCGTCCGTCTGTCACATACGTGTGTTTGACTCCGTACCTCCCCGGTTCCCGTCTTAACAGTGGCGACGAGGATGGAATGTAAACGTAGATATAAGGCGCGGCTGCGCCCGCGCCCCTTTAGTCATTAAATAGCTACCACGCTGACCATAAGTGTGTTTGACTCCGTACCTCCCCGGTTCCCGTCTTAACAGTGGCGACGAGGATGGAATGTAAACGTAGATATAAGGCGCGGCTGCGCCCGCGCCCCTTTAGTCATTAAATAGCTACCACGCTGACCATAAGTGTGTTTGACTCCGTACCTCCCCGGTTCCCGTCTTAACAGTGGCGACGAGGATGGAATGTAAACGTAGATATAAGGCGCGGCTGCGCCCGCGCCCCTTTAGTCATTAAATAGCTACCACGCTGACCATAAGTGTGTTTGACTCCGTACTTCCCCGGTTCCCGTCTTAACAGTGGCGACGAGGATGGAATGTAAACGTAGATATAACGCGCGGCTGCGCCCGCGCCCCTTTAGTCATTAAATAGCTACCACGCTGACCATACGTGTGTTTGACTCCGTACCTCCCCGGTTCCCGTCTTAACAGTGGCGACGAGGATGGAATGTAAACGTAGATATAACGCGCGGCTGCGCCCGCGCCCCTTTAGTCATTAAATAGCTACCACGCTGACCAAAAGTGTGTTTGACTCCGATGGAAACTCGGAGTGATCTCTCTATCAATTATTTGATTATATCACTATTCTTAAAAACTATATTATGATATTGTATACACTTAATGAATTTTTAATGTTTCCCTTTTTATTATTTTATTTAATGTTATTTAAATTTATTAATGGCTATGACGATCCTTCTGGGAGAAACACTATGAATTATGTTGACATTTAATGTAAGTTATTTTAAGTTCAATGTATTTCTACTGTTTGTGACTATCATGATGAGAATTTGTATACTTTTGACATTAATGCAAGTGTATAATGTAATTTTCTTCGTGAAATAAATAAATCTAAATCTAAATCTATCATCTGTGTAGAGTTGGACTGACCTTCTGTGTTAGCGTGTCCCTGGCGGAACAGCGGCGGCGAGTCGGCGACGAGTTCGTTGAGTACGTCGGCGTACACGTCGCCGGCGCGAGCGCACGCCGTCACCAGCGTGTCGCCGAGGGCGTCCGTCTGCAAGCGGCATTACATTGCGTCATTATACATTCAACAATATTGTATAATAGTTTAACACATTCGCGGACACTACTCTAGACACAATAGAAGAAACAATGAGATTACGCCTATACTGCCTATAAGCGTTGAGTGTCCACGAAGGTGTTAAGGTTAAAACAGATTGCAATGGGTAAAAGAACAATAACTAACTATTTAGCATATTCCAAAAATATTGTAATAGAATAGAATTTGCTAAAATTCATAACGTCGTTGAGATTGCCAATTCCGTTATGTGTAAATTTCAAATTAGACAAAAGAAGACTGTAAACATATGTCATTTGGATTGATTTTTCAATTCCTGAAATCGTGCACATAACGGAATTGGCAATCTCAACGACGATAAAATACTTTTTTCATGTTGAGGCAAAATGAAAAAATATTTTTTAGTACAGATGGTGTATTTTTTAGGCTAGTGCGAGAAGTGTGTCATTTTACGTCAGGTCCAAAACTTCGGAGCATTTCGGAAAGCCATCTGTACTAAAAAACGTCGTACGAAACACGTGCAAAAAGGAAATTCGTAACTCGTGTCGATTTAAAACATCGCCACTCGTCTCGAATTTCATGTTTTTCACACTTGTGTCGTAATGTACTATTTATACATAATGTACTGTGTGCCGTGTGGTGACGGCAGTGAGAATACATTTATCACCACACCGACACTTCCCATGGGTGACGTAAGAGTCGACTGAGGGATTGAATTGTCGCTAGCCATTCTTGATAGAAGATTGAATATAGAACTGAATCAAAATGAAACTAGTTTCAAATGTGTTACAATCTGATTGATAACGTTACTTTGATTTAGTTCCTGAGTGGGTTCCAATTATGTAATTGAGTGAACAAAAAGTATCTAAGTTATTAGTTGAAGACAAATCCGGGTGAGAGTGATCGTGCAACATGCGACGGGCGTCGCGCATTGAGTAGATCCGGATGAAGTAAAAGTGGGGAAAATACACGCTAAGTTTATCTACACCGTGGGCTGTTTAAGCCCGACCGATTTTAACAGTGTATGCCTGACCACATTTAGAAACTATTGTCGTATAAACTTTTTTGGATATCGTCTAGTTTCAGAGTTATTACCAATAAAAAAACATATTTTCTAAAGGTTACTCAGTACAAAAGGTGTTTTTAACGGCTTTGGTGCCATTATGGAGAATATTCTCACTAACCTCGTTAATAGATGTCAAAAAGTGAGAAATAAAAAGTGAGGTTTTTGTAAAAAACGTTAACACTCTTTGTAAGTGCTAGTTTTATGAATAACATTCACTTCTTATGTTAAAATATATTCAAAATATGAAAAAAATAGATACATTTATTTGCCGAGAATTACAAAAGTCATTTAACATTTTTTGTTTGTTTTTACATAAAAATGCGTGGTTAAAATCTTTTGGGTTTAAACAGCCCACGGTGTATGCCACTTACAAATACAAAACACCTAAACCTTATTTGTAACTATTTCTTAACCACTTCCAGGGGCTCTACCACGATCTACTGATACGATACAGTTTAGGACTATCTGAAGTTCAGTCCTACTTCAGCAAAGGTAGCTTGAATATTGGTTGACAATTCGACAACAACATATGACTAACTTGCTGGACGACCCTCGATAACCAAAGGTTCTGATACAAGACGTGACTTCAGGATATGACTAACCTCGTGGAAGACGCTCTCCCGGCCTTCCATGAAGGTCGGATTGAGCCGCAGCGCGGTCCTCACACATTGCACCAGGTAACGTTAATATGGACTGCCAACTGACCACCTGGAGACTTCAGGATATAAATAACTTGGCGGAAGACGCTCTCTTCGATAACCAAAGGCTCTGAGGGCGTTTCTATAGCAGCAGGTGGCGTGAATATGGGCCGACAGCAATAGCAGCCCACAAGACCTGGAGACCGACCAACGACGCGTTCTGAACGCAGTCCTACTTACGGGTAGCTTGAATATTGGTTGACAGTTCGACAACAACATATGACTAACTTGCTGGACGACCCTCGATAACCAAAGGTTCTGCTACAAGACGTGACTTCAGGATATGACTAACCTCGTGGAAGACGCTCTCCCGGGCTTCCATGAAGGTCGGATTGAGCCGGAGCGCGGTCCTCACACATTGCACCAGGTAGCGCGTGAATATGGGCCTCCGCGGGCAGCGGAGCGCCGCAGACTTGAGCAGCCCAAGACCTGGAGACGTGAGATCTTGTTAAAATGTTGTAATTATTTCATAATTAACGAAAGAGAATGTTGTACTTTATAATACAGATTCATTTGCCTCTATTATTCTATTGATATGATAAGATTTGGTTCGTAAAAGTTTAATTGGAGTAAGTTTTGTAACGACGGGTATGAAATCTTTAAAAAATTACGTTTCATATTGTTATATCGCTTATAGTTTATAGACAGAAAAACCAAGCATTTATTGAAATTTATGCTTATTTGTCATAGAACCTTTTAGCAAGCTTTTTAATCCCACGCTAATTGGGTGTCCCTAAATGTGAAAATAACTTGATATAGCTACATTTTAATATTAGATGTTATATGCCAAAGAAAAAATACCGAAGTTTATCAAAGGTGGGATTGGAAGATTTGAACAGACGTCCTCAGCTTTCGAGGCTGATGCTTAAACCACTCGGCCAGTCCAGCCAAACAATTTGAGTTGTTCCACAAAATACCTTCATATAAACTTTTTTAATCGACTTCAAAAAAAGGAGGAGGTTCTCAATTCGACAGATTTTTTTTTGTGGTATGTTACCTGATATCTCCGAGAATCGTGAACCGATTTTAAAATTTATTTTTGTGATCGTATGTGTATTACCCCGAGATGGTACCGTCCCATTGGCACCAAGTGGGGGTCTGATGATGGGTCCTTGGAGAAATCGAGGGATCTCTTTAAATGTTATAGGTACGTGTATGGCGCTTTTGGTAATTTTAATTAATTTAAAAAAAAAATTGCATTCCGAAAGTACGATTGGAGAAATTTTGGAGAAATCGGTTGAGGCCTGTATTCAAAATTTTTAATTTGGTGATTATTTACCTTACCATCCTTCATTTTTTTTAACCTAATGCACCCGTACGCATCACTACATAGTATAAAATAAAGTCACTTTTTCTGTCCCTATGTCCCTTTGTACGCTTAAATCTTTAAAACTACGCAACGGATTTTGATCAGTTTTTTATAATAGGTAGAGTAATTCAAGAGGAAGGTTTTTATGTAGGTATAGTACCCGTGCGAAGCCGGGCGGGTCGCTAGTTGGTAATAAGAGAGGCCTTTGTTCAGCAGTTGACTAATATAGGCTGATGATGTATCTGTGTGTGATGTAAAACTTTTTATTCTTACCAAAGTCCCCAAGGAACAGATCCGGCCGAAGAGCCAGCACCCTCTCGCAGAGCAGACTGAACAGGACGCACTGCAGGTCTTCCTGCTTGCCGTCCGTCGAAAGACTCAGCAAGACTTGTTGGAGGACCCTGGAAACAAATAAAACAAAAATATAAACATTTCTACACACCCATTCCTATACAGGGAGGCAGTACAAATTCTTCTCAAACAATTTATTTCATGATCACTAACTAAATTGTAAAAGAGACAAAGAGGCTTAGGGTGCGGCTCCACTGAGGCGGAGAGACCGCATGACAGTGTGTACAGAATGTAATTGGTCAATCCTCAGTGGAGCCGGACCCTTAAAAGCTCGTAAAGGACCTGGGGCGGCGTCTGGGTCAAAATTCTTATCGTTGTCTTATTTTGTGTCCCTAAAAAACGTGACACAGTTGTGATTTTTGTATGAGATGATGTTTTGTTTCTAATTTTTGATGTATGGATTAAAATCTAGCGTGAAAAAGAAATACAAGTGCACCGGGTTTTTTATATAGTGATTTGAAACAGCAACTAAAAGCATGACAGAGTGGTATGAAACAAGACAACGAAAATAATGTTGACCCGTCTATGCGATAGAGGAGGCAATCCCCGTTCCGGCTCCTACCTTGTCCAACGAATATCGTTGGCCACCGAGCGCGGGAATGCTGCCAGCGGCCAGCGTTCTCGGCACGTTTGGGCCGGGTGGTAGTAGCAGGAACGAGGTTTAGGTCATATATTTATAAGTACAGTTAGTTTTTATATTAGAAATAATTTAATTTGGACTAACATATATTGTTTTTATCATTTGTATCGTTTAAGGTCTTATGAAGTTGTTATAATAGTGAAAAAATATCAATATTCTAAATTAAACCATACAAATGTAACCGATAGAAGTAATCAGAGGACTTTTTGCCCAACACTGTTCCAGATGCGTCCAGACCTTAATTAAACGGTTTCAGTCGAAAGTTATGTTTCGTAAAGATAATACCGTATACTGAATAGTAGCTGTGCTAAAGAAAACTACAGGATGAACTATATTGCTTTGCTCTTCCGCGATACAGAATGTGTAGCTAATTATTTAGTGTAACCCGCTATAATTACTTGCGTATTTTTTGCATGCAATTAATTTTCCCACCCTCCCGCCGCAAAAATAAATACGCAAATAACTATAACAAACTACCACCAATAACACTATACTCGACACGTGTTTCGCCTCTCTACGAGGCATCATCAGGAGTTGACGATGTTGTCGATCTGGTGTCCGGCAACAGAATACTAATACAATAATAATAATTATACTAAGAGTAATTACGTTCAAGTTTGTCCCAAAAGATTGGCTGTGCAAGCAAGAAAATGGTTTAAATGTTTATTAGGGTGCTTCTCATTTTTGCAATTTTGTAGGATGTTCGAACCAATAAAGGAGCTCTTTGCTCTTTTGTTTACAATAATTGAAAAAAAAAAAAAACAAATATGGTTTACTTATCGAATAACAAAATGAGAGGGTGCCCCATGGAAAATTGCAATCGAGAGAGCAAAGAGCTCGTTTAATGGTTCCAACATCCTACAAAATTGCAAAAATAAGAAGCACCCTAATGTTTATGTTGTCTATACACGCAATCAATAACACGTTGTAATGTAGGAAAATGTCATAGTAGAAAGCATACCGCTTGCGTGGCGTGTACGTGCGCGTGACGTGCAAGCGGTGTGCCATCTAATATGAAATTCCCTACGTTACAACGCACACGCCATGCACAGGCGCACGATCTCGTGCTGCACACGCATTTAGTGTGGCTCGGCCTTTAACCTTTTGGACGCCAACGACTAACGACCAAAGACCGATATATAAGTCCTGGTCCACAGAGCAATATAAACCCACACGCATGTGCATAAAGACCACATTAAGTTTTGACATTTTACTGACGTGGCGTCTGAGTGACAGATTTTATATTTGACGTGGCGTCAAAAAGGATAAACCAACTAAACACGTAATTTACAAACTGATCATTCGTGATCCTTATTACAATATGCACAAGATGCACGTATGATATACTTTGAAGCAGCAATCAAGGTCGAATAGCAATTAGCTCTACGCTTATCTAATGTATACATACCTACGTAATACATATATAACAGTACAGTCGCGTTTTCCCGTTGATACGTTAAAACGTTTTACTTTATAATTAATAATTGTTGACTTCCTTATAAGAGTTATACTTGGCAGATTCTGCTCAGTAACCTATAGTGATTTTTCGTGAAGTATTGTAATGATTTTATTTGACTAATATATTTATCAAGAGATTGTGATACAAGCCATAAATATAATGGGACATTATTACAAAAAATAAACCTAGCGATATGTATACGGCCAGATACTTAAATAAATAGACCATTGACCAAGGAAAAAATCTTATTATTTACGCACAAAGAGAGGCCCTCGCCGGTTTTCAAATTTGAGACCCCTGCTTTTTACTTTCTACTACTATCTTGACAAAATCAAATACAATATAAGCCAATGAAAAATTTGATAAACCTATGTATTACAACTGTGTTTCCGCATGTGTACAATCTGAATATCTTCAAGGCAAGAGTGAATAGGTATCTCAACTGTAAACGTGCACCGTAGACTGCATCATCACTTACCAGCAGGTATGATCGTGGTCAAACGTCTACCTATTATGAATTTAAAAAAAACAACTATTTTTAAATAGCGGGTTAAGTACCTATACACAGGAGACACCTCGGAGAGTTTTATATTTTTTAACAACTAGTAACTGAATGCCTTGGGTCTCGTTAAAAACAGACAACTTATTTTTTTTTATTTGTTTGTGTTTTATTTTACTTAAAAATAATTTAATTAGTAATTAGAATGAATGTGAAAACGACCGCAGCAACGTCAACAGAGTTAATAACTACGTTTTTCCCCGCCTTACTCAATGGCACGTAATTTCTGCTATGAATGATTTTTATCCCTATGATCGAAGGCACCTAAATATAAAGTTCGGAGAAATTTGCCACCAAGTATGAGGAACTGTGGTTTTTATCGCAGACTGTGATTTCAATAAAATGTCAACCTGGGCTTCCATGAATATCATGACCTTTTAAAAGCGATTCAGTTTAGGTTCGGCTTGTGGTGGTAATATTGATGACACCTCTTCAGCTATATCACTCATATTTTACAGACAAACGGGTCTTAATCGCGTAAACGAAACGTCAGGATATAATTAAACGTAAGTTTACGCGATTAAGACCCGTTTGTCTGTAAAATATGACCTCTTCAGCTGTTCATACATTTGTTACAAATAGTAAACGGTGAATACATGTTCATGCCCTCAAGTGGACAATGATGCGAGAGAGGAAGTCTTTGTCAAATCAAATAACTAGCCAAGTCACGCTTCTGGTGATGTGCTTCCTTAAGAACAAAACATAATGATATGCGACGATACTATGTATAACGGAACACTTTATATGTAAAACTAGCGACCCGCCCCGGCTGCGCACGGGTACTATACCTACATAAAAACCTTCCTCTTGAATTACTCTACCTATTTAAAAAAATCTCATCAAAATCCGTTGCGTAGTTTTAAAGATTTAAGCGTACAAAGGGACATAGGGACAGAAAAAGAGACTTTATTTTATACTATGTAGTGATGTAGTGAAGACGGATTGGCATCTGCCAAGGTGACTGGCCGTAGGTAAATATTGCACATTTTTCGAGAGATTGAACGTGTTTTTTCACTTTATTCCGTAGTAAACAAGAAACCCTTATAGTTTCCTCATGTCCGTCTGTATGTCCGCAGCTTAGCTCAGGTGTTACTATCTTCTAACTTTTGATCCGTGTGTTCGAAAAATAATCATAAACAGTGGGCTTATAGAATACCTACTTTAAAATTAAATAAAATTAAAGTATTACATAATCGGCCCAGCCGTTTTCGAATAAATACGGAACCCTATACTGAGCATGATCCGACTTGCTCTTGACCGGTTTTTTAAATAACAAATTTCGAAATCCGCTGTAGGCCGAAACTTTTTTCAGTAGTTTCTATGAGCGATCACTTTTTTATTTACCGCCTTTTTAAACAGTTTTTTTCGATGTATGTTACTCGAGACGAGAATCGTGAACTGTTTGAAATTTTAATATTTTTTTTATAAAACGAGTATAACCCCGAGATGGTCCCGTCCCCGTTGGCACCAAGTCGAGGTCTGATGATGGAATCTTAGAGAAATCGGTTGATGTCGGCTTAATTTTTTTAAATTTGATATTCTAATAAAAGCGGTGGTGGCTCAGTGGTTTAGACGTTTGACTTTCAATCCGGAGGTCGTGGGTTCAAATCCTGGCTCGTACCAATGAGTTTTTCCGAAACTTATGTACGGAATATCAGATGATATTTACCATTAGCTTTCGGTGAAGGAAAACATCGTGAGGAAACCTGCATACATCCGCGAAGAAATTCAAAGGTGTATGTGAAGTTCCCAACCCGCTTAGGGCCAACGTGGGGACTATAGCCCAATCCCTCTCATATATGAGAGGAGGCCTGTGCCCAGCAGTGGGACATTATATAGGCTAAAATATTATAAGTTGACTTGCCAGACTGTGCTTTTGCGATATGTACCAGTAGTTATTGTTCCACGCTTAAAAAAAAATGTAGCCTTAGTTTCCTTTATTCGATTGTATTATTCAAAGTTACAATAAACATTGCCTAGGTCCATTGCCAATAGTTCTTCTTCAACTTTATTTCCAAAAAAATACGGTTTATTTTTGCACTTTTCGCACGCGCAGGTAGCTAGCAGCTTTACCTGAGGACTTACCACGAACCACGTCGACCCCTCGCCTCTCCCTCGCACTTGGGCATTCGTACATACGTGTGACAGGGAGGCAAAACATCGTTCGTGGTCCGCGGTAGGCCGACTGAGACCATTGTCTCAGACAATGCTTCACAATTAAAGAAAGGACGGCTTTCTGTAACATCTCTTTAATTTCAAACGTTTAAACGCCTGGTTGATGTAGCTCGAGACCGAAGAGCTGTTTTAATGTTTTAATGTTTAAGCTGGCGAACATCGCATGCCAAACCAGTTGTATGTATATACATGCCTTTTAAGGTACATTTTTATGCCTTGTTTACTCAATTGTAAAATATAATACCTATTCTTCATAACACTTTTTATAAGTTCTCGTGGAAACATTCTCAATGAGAACTTACTCTTAAATTCCGTGAAAATTCTCGGAAATTTTCGAGTATATTTTGAGTAATCAATAGTGGAAAAGTTCTACACGACCCTATACGCGTCGACCACAGCAGAACCAGAATCACGAGATGCATCAGATCCCAGGGCCGACAGTACGCCAAGACATTCAGATCCTCTCTTGCCGGGAATCATCCGTGAAGAAGTTGAGCTTGCCCTGAGGCACATGAAGAGAGGGAAGGCATCTGGTGAGGATGGTATATACGTGGAAATGTTAATTGCAGGTGGCATTCCCGTACTGGACATGTTGGTGGAGCTTTTTAATAAAGTCCTATGTAATGGCTTTACGCCCAAAGCGTGGCATAACGCTACGGTAAAAATCCTGCACAAAAAAGGGGATAAAGCTTTGCTAGGAAATTACAGACCTATCAGCCTACTGCCACAAATATATAAACTGTTCGCCAAAGTTTTGTGTAACCGATTGTCCCGGCAGTTCGATGATTACCAACCCGTTGAGCAGGCTGGCTTCCGGAGAGGATATTCAACATTCGACCATATTCACACGGTTAAGCAGCTGATGGAGAAATGCAAAGAATATAACCTGCCCCTGTGTTTTGCCTTCGTCGACTATGAAAAGGCTTTCGACAGTGTCGAACACTGGGCGGTGTTTCATTCTCTCCATCGCTGTGGTATTGACAGCAGATATGTTGATATCCTCCAGGAGCTGTACAAATGTGCAACCATGCAAGTACAGATGCACGAACATACCAACCCCGTGCCCTTGAAGCGGGGTGTACGCCAAGGAGATACCCTTTCGCCCAAGCTCTTCACAAGTGTCTGGGAAGACGTGATGAAGACTCTAGACTGGAGCGAAAGAGGTATCGATATCAATGGCGCGAGACTGTCGCATTTAAGGTTCGCAGATGACCTGATCCTCCTAGCTGAGAACGTTGCAGACCTCCATGATATGCTCGACGAACTTCGGGTAGCATCTCTGAAGGTTGGCCTTAAGATGAACATGTCCAAGACCAAGATCATGACTAATCATCCACTTGAAACACCAAACATCACTGTTGGAAATTCCCAGGTGGAGATTGTGGATGATTATGTATATCTTGGACATTGTTTATCTTTCGGCCAAGGAATATTGGAGAAAGAGGTCGCTAGACGAATCCAGCTGGGATGGGCTGCATTCAGTAACCATGCGGACGTCCTCAAGTCCAAGATCCCTCAATGCCTCAAAACAAAGGTATTTAACCAATGTGTGCTGCCTGTCCTCACTTATGGATCGGAAACCTGGGATTGCTCCACAAAATGAACGTGGCACAAAGAGC
The DNA here is from genome assembly GCA_025490895.1 of Thaumatotibia leucotreta. Lineage (NCBI taxonomy): Eukaryota > Metazoa > Arthropoda > Insecta > Lepidoptera > Tortricidae > Thaumatotibia > Thaumatotibia leucotreta. Next base: position 69,943 of record JALPQI010031295.1, read on the forward strand.
CATGGAGCGAGCCATGTTGGGCATATCCCTTGTCGATCGAGTCCGCAATAGCGAAATCCGACGCCGAACAAAAGTATTGGACGTCGGTAAACGCATTACACAACTGAAGTGGAGATGGGCGGGACACTTGGCGAGAAGAACAGATGGGAGATGGACAAGGCAGGTTACTGAATGGTGGCTAAGGTGGGCAAAAAGGTCGGCGTGCAGGCCATCGACAAGGTGGTCTGACGATATCTGCCGCACAACAAATAAGATGTGGATGAGGTTAGCACAGGACCGAGAAGAGTGGCGTAATAAAGAAGAGGCCTATACTCAGCAGTGGGTGGATACGGGCTGAATAGATAGATAGATAGATATTTTGAGAATTTTGAGAATGTTCTGCAACTTGTACATTGCTAGTTATTCGTCCATTTGTTATGCACATTCTTAATGCAAATTTTAAACTAATATGGTTTTCTCATGGATGCCACTGTCAGTTAAAATGGGACCAATCGGGAGGTACGCAAGTACGTATCAGCTTTCAAATAAAAAAATTATCAAAACCGATTCACGCAGGGCAGTCGAAAGTTCTGAGAGGTTCTAAGGTAACAAATATTAACATACAGTCGAATTCGACCAACTCGACAACTCGACCAATTCGACAATTACGTAATATCCTCATATTTAAACTGTATAATCATAATATAACAGGACACTTGCGGTTCGAATAACATCCTACAATAAGGGTTTTGGGACATCCCACAAAAATATTAATGTTAAAAACGTAATGTTTCCTTGTTTTTAAGGTTTAATCGTAATTTTATTAACAAACACCCTTAAGGACAAGGTAAAATATGTGTTATTCTAATGTTTGTTCTATAGCGTAAATGACGTTAGTTAGATATAGCTATTGGTTATTTTATTTTAATTAATGCCTAACGTATTTTATATGTACGTATCTTCCTGTAGGTACTTACGTAAAGTTAGGTAGTGATTTTTCGTAATTTGGCGGTTCCTAATCTATTACACTTACGTTTCACTGTGATTTGTAAGTTTCATTAGCTTTATATGAAAGGATTATTTTATTATGAAAAAATAGCTCGTAAAAAGATAATTAAAACGGTTTACTACTGACATTGAACTAGACCTGACTTCTTCGACTGTTTCAGACGCCTGATAAAGGCCTCGGGCTTTAAACTGGCCACATTTTTGTAGAAATGGCTGAACAATTTAGCATCATTTTTGGCCGTCATGGTAGAGATACGGGGGTTCAGCAACTACAACTAAAAATAGCACCAAAATATTCTGCTTCTCGTGCCTCTCCTACAAAAATGTGGCCAGATTAATGTCGCGTCTGAAAGTTCTAAAACGCTCGAACAAACACACATGTGACATTTCTGAGAGTCAATAATCACCAAATTAAAATAAAAAAAAACATCTTCAACCGATTTTGCCAAGATCGCATCATCTGACCCCGTCGTGGTGCCAACGAAATTCGCAAATTTCGGAGATTTGTCTCTGTTACTCCAATGAAGGCGTCATTAGAGTGACAGAGAAAAATCCCCGAAATTTGCGGATTTCGAAGTTCGCGGTATGGCCGCAGGCCCGAGCGGCGTACGAATCGCTAACTGACGACTATACTATACAAGAGATATATAAAAGCGGTCAGTGTTTATATGAACCAATTCGCATATATTTTATATTCGCCAGCTTTAAATCGAGAGGTCACATTATCATACTTGAGAGGAAAACTGTGTATAAGCCACAGAGCACCAACTACAGACTCGGTATGAAATATACGCACGCTACCGCTAAACCATTCAGTAGAAAACAAAAAAAAAACGATCCTAAACACATGCATTCTTCCATAATCACACAATTTTAAAATACTATCTTGATTTTATTACAAACTTAACCCTCAAAAACATTTTTAAAATTATTGATATTTTATTAATTAGTTTAGTATTAAACATATCAGCGAACTTGTTTCACTATATGTGTCAAAGACTTCAAATGCATGGAAAGTCAGCCGTATAAAATAAAAACAATTACATTCTTTTTGGATTCTACTGACGAATGGTATATCTGGGAATTATAAATAAATTTATATTTCACGTGATTTCGTCACGTTTTTAATTCACGGTATCTCATTTTTTTTTTGATATATTGGTAGTTGTCAACTACGTCTACGTCTATCCAAAAGTACTTGCATCTCTCACGGGATTCGTGTGATAAGGCTGCCACCGAAGTCACGGCGGTTGAAACGCTCGGAGAAATGTCCATGGGCATTTTCACTTTTAGGGACACCCAATTAGCGTGAATACAAAAACCTTAATTGCAGTCAGGTTTGTAACGACAATTAAGTACGATATCTTTAGGAATTTAAGCTGGATCGGCGTTTTTATATTATAATATCGCTTACAGTTTTTAAAATTAACACCAAAATCGAGGTTTTATTGAAATTTAGTGCTTAATTAGTGCTATTTGTCGCTAGGTACATAACCATAAAACAAGGTTGATTGGGTGTCCCTAAAAGTGAAAAACCTCGTATGGCATCTAGCAGGCATGTAATCTGTGGAATTGCGTCACCACTGCCCACGACCCACGATCCACGAGTTGTCTGGACTAAAAATAACATTTTCCGTCTAAAGCCTCTAAGTATATGTTAATTAAATATGTCGAGCTCTTGTTTAGAACATTGCGAATATATCGAAGCGCGTGGTAGTATACACAAAAACAAATATTGTTGACGACAACTGTCGAATAAAGGCTTAGCCACACAGGATGGGCGTGCAACACGTGCACATGCGCAAGCGTGGCTTGCGCGCTGTAGCGTCAGAAATAACATAGTAGATAGCACACCGCTCTCACGCACGCGCATCCGATGTAAGTGTATGAAAACCACAGACATAAGACACTGTTGGGAAGCCACAACTTCTTCAGACCGTTTTAGAGTCACGTTACAGACTGGGACTGCCTGAAGGACAGGCAGGTCATTGGCTGATGATGTGTGTGTGTGTTTGATACTTACTCGTACGCCGTCTTCGTATCCAAGCGAGCAAGCTTCACGCACAACGCTTTCCTCTCCTCGAGCCTCAATTTCTTCGCGTGCTCCTCAAATATCTCCTTACAAGCCTTCCGACTCATCACACAACATTCCGCCTTTGAGAATCCAGCTGACAACTCCTTCTGAAGATCCTTATATTGCTTCATCGACATTATTGACGTGGGATTTGATTTCTTCTTCTCCAGAACTGGTTTCTCTATTGTTTCGAAACTCGGGAGTTCTTGGTATGCTTCTGGTATTTCCTGATATCGTTCCAGGTCATTGTAATTTGGTGATCTACCAGGGGATGAAGAGTAAGTAGAATTAGTGGGTGGGGAGCCTAGGTTGAGAGACACAGGGCTTAAAGCGTCCGAGTAAGGTGGAGTTGGGAAGGTATGTGTGGACTCGATTTGATTGGTGAAGTTTGTGTCCAAATCGAAGTTCAGAAGAGTATTAGACATATCTGTATATTCTCTGTTGAATGTTAGAGTGTCGTTTAGCATGTTTTCTGTCAGTTCATCGATGCAGAAATGGATTTCGTCTGGGAGTTCGGAATCTTTTCTTGGACTTGTTTCTTGGGTGACGAATTCGAAGCCTGTTTCTAGAAGGAAGTTTTGTTGGTCGTCGTTTAAAGGGAAGTTTTGGACATTGGATTCGATGGTGGAGATCGCTCTAGATATTTCGGCGAGGTCTGTGTTGGGTTTCACGAAGACTTGTCCTCCGGAAAATGTGTTTGTGTTTACGACCTAGAAAATAAAGTTATAATAAGTATTTGTTTTGAATTGTGAAAAAATCTGCATAAGCTAGAAATTACTCAATTAATTTTACTTTATTATATGGTAACTAGTTTTGGTCGGTTTCTTCAGGATAGATTAAGTAATTTGCGAGAACATTTAACCCCTTTTTATGGAATGCTTTCGGAGACGATAAATCGATATATTTCCCTACAACTCAAGTTATCTCAAAACCCATCTAAGTTGGTTTAGTATTAGGTAACATTTCACATTAAAATCCCACTCCCTAAAAATAGATAGAGAGAAACAAAAGCAGACTCCTACCTATTTATAATACTGAAAAACACGCTTTTTACTAGGCGATACATTTTCAGATATCTGAAGGTTTTAAGCTGACGTCACTAACTTAATATGAAATTACTCACCTCTTTATATTTCTCCACATCTCTGCTGTAGGGATGCATTGCTGGCCCTTCCCTGCTCTGTTTAATTGGTCCCCTGGGCAAGAAAACTGTCTGTAACTTCTTCTTCCCAATTTTCAAGTCTTCCATCTTCTTAACCACATCATCGTCGTCTTTTTGATCCGTTTCTTTCTCATTTTCTTCGTCTTTTTCTTTTGCATCGCGTTGATCATTATCACGTTCAGAATATCCACTGTCTTGTGAGGAATGAGAGCCGAATCTATCACTACGAGTTTCTAATCTTTGAAAATCTTTTGAATCTTTATCATCTTCACTGTCTTTCCTGTTTCTGGTGTACGAAAATTTGTTTAGTTCATTTTTCTCTTCATCGTCTTTGTCATCTTTCTCTTTTATGGATATCTTTTGGAATTCTTCTAGGAGTGTTGCAACTGGCGTGACTTTGAGTGTTTTTGGTTTCTGTTCCTCTTTCTTCTCGGGTTCGGGTTCGTGTTTTTGGTTCTTCTTTTGGAAGAGAGTTCGGACAAGTTTCAGCAAGTTTGGTTTCTTCTCCTTCTCCATTGGAGGCTTCGTGTTTAACATTGTAGCTGTACCCATTTTGATTTCAGCTTAATATCATTCTGCAACAAAAGAAACATATTGTAGATATATTTCACTAACTTTACTGCTTTGTTATTGGTTTTTATTTTCGAAAGTATACATTTTATATACATAAATAATTGTACATCTACCTAATCTACCTAACCTAACCTATATCTAAGATTGGACCTTGCGGCATTGTACCGAGGATGCTGGCGGCATTTCTTCGCTGTAGCGCAAGACTGATCTACTTCGGTCTTTAGTTACGTCAACCAGATTTCACTGCACATATTTATAGTAAGATTACCGGTATATTTAAGCCAATCAGAATGCAAGCATTTCTACATTGTAGGTAATAATTATCAAGCTTACTAAGACCTCTGGCCTTTTACTAATGTTTTTGCTCGTCCAATGGCAATTTCCGCGATTCAAATTAAGACGTGAATAATAAACAGATTTGACGGTTAATGACGAAATTTAGTACTAAAATTACATGTTATGTAATTTGGAATAACCATTGTTTATGTTTCTTAGATATTCTTGTTTATACCTACAATGTGTTTATTTGAAACAGATAATTGTATACATAAAGGTAATGATATGATGATACATTCTAATCAAGTTAACTGTTCGTCTGTTTGATAAGGATCCTAACAATAGGTGTTGAACTCCAATCAATTCATAATTAGAATTCAAAATCCATTGTACCGATCATAGACGAGGGGTTAAAATAGTGCGAAAAACATGAAATTCGAAACGAGTGGCGATGTTTTAAAACACGACCGAGGGAGTGTTTTAAATCGACAAGAGTTACGAATTTCGTTTTTGCACATGTCTCGTACGACGATTTTTAGTAGAAATGGCCCTCCAAAGTCTTGGACCTGGTGTAAAATGAGCCACTTCTCGCACTAGAGCCTAAAAAAGGCACTATCTGTAATCTCTTCAAATATCTGTTGGCACCTAATTAACAACCGTTTCACTGAGTGAAATTTCGACAAAGTAACGATTAACCTGGTATCTGGCTCTGAAACGCTCTATTTAAAGAGTATTTCCCAGTATCGCGCATCACTACCCAGCTACCCACTATGCTAATATATTACGAGGGAAGCTGTCACACCGTCGCGCAACAGGAGCCGAGCACACCGCACACCGCAATAAACTCGATCCAAGAAATCAGGCCTGCTACCGCGAACACCGAAGTTCGCAAATTTCGGGGATTTTTCTATGTCACTCTAATGACGCCTTTGGAGTGACAGAGACAAATCCCCGCAATTTGCGAACTTCGGTGTTCGCGGTAGTAGGCCAGGCTCGGAATCAGGAATTAGAGCTTATCATAACCATCAAACCCTGCTTGCTTAGCCAATTTGCCAATTGCTAACGCTAGTAGCGTATCGTAGTTTTCCCTTTCTGTCACTGTTTCATATTAGTGCAACAAAGACAGTTAGCTGCCTTTCGTTTACGATTGACGATTAAGCGTTAGCGATTGGCAACTTGTCTAAGCACCCTTAGATATGTGGAGAAAATTCTCAGTCGCCTGATTTCGCGGGAAATATAGTGACGTAGTAGATTCGTAAGTTCCGATTGTCATCTTAGTTAAGCTCTCTCTGTTATTCAAATGAGTAGGAAGGTACGTTCTGTAGCCGTACCATGACTCAAGTATCGGTAACATTAGGTTTTAATCGATACGTAAAGCAGGTCATCGCGCTCGCTCCAATATGTCAGAGCGCGATAGAATGCATTACGTATCGAGTAAAACCTAACGTATCCTTTACTTTCCAACTCATGGTACGGCTTCTGGTCTAGTAGTGTATTCTAAAACGATCGGTGTGAGAAGCGGCCGTTGTTGGTAAACAAGGAACCGGCACGCTGCCAACCTCGGGTGGTGGCATGTTTATTGCAAATTGCGGCAGACTATATCGTGGGTCTATGTACCTATGTCTTGTGTTACTCAGGCGTGAGATACCTCATTTATCCCATATATTTTTAAAACGTTTCTACTAGCGGCATACCTAATATACCTATGCAAAAAGCAATGAAGCTACCAGCGAGACTTCCAAATTGTTAAAAGATTGCCACAAGCCGTAACTATTATTCTAAAAACATTCTATAAAATATTTATAGAAACATAAATATAATATAAATATTTATTGTAATTTGGAAGTCTCGTTGGTAGCTTCATTGCTTTGCGCATAGATATATGTATTAAGTACATATACCCACCGCCAGTAGAAAACAAAAATAAATAAACAAACCGGATCCGGCCTCTCTTAGGCTCGCAACCGGCCTGAGACTCGGGGCCGCGGTATGTACCCCTCACTTATGCTGTTGTGGCACAGACGTGGACCGACTGGGACACCACGGACTAAGTTGTCAAAAAAGCGCAGGCCGTATTTCCAGACACGCGACGCTTAACGACATAATCCGCAGGTCTCTTGCCACGATCAACGTACCTGCTCTTCTTGAGCCTACTGGTATTATTAGGGATGATGGTAAGAGACCTGATGGTGTGTCTTTGGTTCCTTGGAGCTTGGGACGGATGTTGGTATGGGATGCTACTTGCGTAGATACCCTGGCACCGTCCCATCTTCAACGAACTACGTTTAAGGCAGCCGCTGCGGCTGAAAATGCCGAATTTTTAAAACGTAATAAATATAAGGGCCTCGGCAAAGAGTACGATTTTGTACCGTTTGGCGTAGAAACTTTAGGTTCTTGGGGCCCCAGCGCACGCAAATTGTTTGCTGAGATCGCGAAACGTCTGGTTGATGTAACTAAAGACCGAAGAGCTGGCGACTTCCTCGCACAACGCATCAGTATTGCGATACAGCGAGGAAATGCCGCCAGCATCCTCGGTACAATGCCACAAGGGCCAATCTTAGATATAGGTTAGGTTAAGTAGATTAGTTAGATTTAATCTATGTACATAAATTGTAGTTTTGAAAATAAATATATTGAAAAAAAAAAAAAAAAAAAAAAAAAAAAATAAACAAACTTTCTACAGCATTTGCCGTCTTTGATCGTGAAACACATTCATAGATTTATTTTTACGTTAATACTAATAGATATTATAGATAATAATTATTCTTATTTTAAATATCAATAATTTTAACTAAAATAAAAATTCAGAAGGGTTTCAGTTTTAAGTTGGTGATAAGACCAAGATTGTGTTTTGAAAGTGCGTGATTATGTAATGATTAAAATTTTTAGGTTTGTTTAAGTAAATATACAAAGAAAAATAGAATAAAATAAACTAACACTAAGGAAATAAAACTATATCTACAAATACTACACTTTAACAAATATTTACAAATAAAAAACAGGCTCGAGCTCCGTGCCTGATGGTAGGCTGCCCAGAAGGCTGGCGGGAATTACCTCGCTGAATAGCAATTGCTATTCGCTGGGCGAGGTAATAGCCAGCTCGGGGTGCAGGGCTGGTTCCTCCTCGTGGTGCACCCTGGGAGGGGGAGGATAGCCGCTCAGTTGCGCGCTTGCTATCTTCCCTCTGCGAATACCAGCCAAGGGCGGTAGCAGTTGAGTCCTATGTGGATTCTTGCGAGGGCTTAAATGCCGAGTTTTGGTGAAGCTCCCTGCTCCCTGGTGTCTAGGCCACCACTAGGCCCACATGGCGGGCCTAGTGGTGGCCTAGACACCAGGGAGGGGCCTTCGGGCAAAGACGGGTGAGGGCATACCGAGCGGTGACGGAACCGGCGGGGCAGGACTCGGCTGGGCACTCCGGTGTCTGATGATTTATTTCACCCCCGTCGGTGGAGGAGACCGAGGAGGAGACTGGCGGAGCATGACTCGGGTGGGCACTTCCGTCGAGATGTGTTTGTGGCTAAGCCGCCTCCGTCAGGGGAGGAGACCGAGGAGGAGACTGGCGGAACATGACTCGGGTGGGCACTTCCGTCGAGATGTGTTTGTGGCTAAGCCGCTTCCGTCAGAGGAGACCGAGGAGGAGACTGGCGGAGCATGACTCGGGTGGGCACTTCGGGTCGCGTTGTGTTTGTGGTTAGGCCGCCTCCGCCAGAGGGCTCCCCTCAGCGTGTCTCTGCTTCGGCAAAGTTAAGGTCTGAGGGTCGAGGAGGGAGCCCATGGGGTAGGGGCTTTTGTCCTCCCATGGGGGCCGAGGGGTAGGGGCGTTTGTCCTCCCTTGGCACAGGGAGTACGTCGTGGGATAGGGGCATTTGTCCTCCCATGGTGGGCTGCGGGGTAGGGGCGTTTCCCGCAGTTAAGAGGGTGGGACCGAAGCACCGTGTGACCGTGGCGGTCCCTGCTTCCTGGGGACTTGGGGGAGTGGTGAGGGTAAGGCATGCTGGTTATGCTACAGTGTGTCTTTCGGTGAGGGTTCGCCCTAGGGTGAAAGTGCCGGTGGTGTCGTGGTGACATGTTCGCGATCCCATGGCTTCACCACTACGGCACAGGGGTTGGCAGCATCCCAGAGGTTTAGTGGGTAGGCTAGTCTGTAGTGGACTAGAGAGCCCCACATAACCAATGCGTAATATTCGGCCCTCACCCCCGGGGGCCTAATGTTACGTAGTGCTATGCAATTCAATGCATTCCTCTGGGTTATCAAAAAAAAAAAAAGGTAATAGCCAGCTCTCTGGTCACCGGTGGCGTCTACGAGCCGCTTCTTAAAAATCTTGTGGGCTCCAGGTCCCCAGGTTTGTTTACATTTATTTCGTGTTCTACTGGCTCACGGTAGATACATATATGTAGTTGTCATTTCATTATACTTGGTTATATAAGAATTATTTAAGCAGTTGTTCGATTTTCTATTGTTTATTTTCCCGTTAGCAGATTCTGATAAGAGATTGCAGTTATCTAATGCTATCAGGTGGATTACTGCAGAAGAACAGGAAATGATAAGTTTAACTCAAAGTGTATTGTTCTAAGAAAAGGCTTCGCATTTCATAGATTCAGTCGAATATAAACTATTGCGTGTTTCTGAGGTCGTCTTACAAAACGGCAAAAAAAAGTTATTGACAAAATCGTACTGTACTGTCTAATAGTAATTTCATAAAGTAATGGTAAGAGTACTAATGAAACTCTTTTTGAGTACATAGTGTTTTTACATTCGCAACTTCTATTGAAGTTCTAAAGTTTCGTGTGATCATTTTATTTAAGCTTTGCATGGAACTTTCGATGTATTAGCCAAACATAGCTTTTATTAGCTTCACTAATGTAACTATGTAAGTGAATCTTGGAATCTCAATTTGACCTACTTTCCGGTCACACACACGCGAAGAGTTGGGGTGGTGACAATTGTATATGTCTTACTGCCGTCACCCTGCGGCGAATTAGGATTACTTATTTACTAAATACTACGCAGAAGAGTATCGACAAGGTCATCCATGATTGCTATCTTGTAGACGGTTATCTGCATTTTCGCATGATTCAGATCAGAACACAGCTGCCTTATCGAAAACAGATAGCTAAATATAGCGAAAATGAAAAAAAAAATCATGCATCAGATTTAGGTTCTGCTTTTTATAATCCTGTTTATTGTGACAGCAATATGAATTCGGATGTTTCCATGGAAGATGTCGTGCGAGTTCCCATTAAGGGTCCACGTCATAGATATATGGTCCACGTAGTAATTTTGAGCTATTGAATGTGTCAGTCTTAAGTAAAAGTTCTTAAAAGTAGGCACTCAAAAGTTACATTTGCTTCTTCAGTCGTGACTATCAGGTATCATTTTGGTAATAATCCACTTCAAATTTACAACTGCTGCTGACTACTTTTGGTAAAAAAAATTGTAAGTTTTCATCTACTTTTACAAAGAGGTTGAATTTAGTAACGACTGACATATTCGAAAGCTCGATGGGAACGCTCATGAAAATGTCTATCAAAAAGTTGTTTCACCTAGTTCTCAATCCGCGATTTAAAAAACAAGGTTATATCCTTGTATTTATTGTTTAGGTCGCTGTGACCTTACACATTTTAAATCCTCGAAATTTACGAATTTCGCATGATAGTAGGCCTGACATCGTAGATAATAGTATCGATTGGATCGGCGACCGCCGCCAAGGGCAACCTGTCGACTGAGCTTCGTTAATTTTGTACATAAAGTCGTCTGCAAACGAACAAATCAATAGGAACTAAAACATGATACATTTTTGACCAAGCCTCTGGGTATTTCTGATTTAGTTTGACAGATGTGTCACGATCACGACCATGTTCGAAAGGGTTTCCAGGAAGTCCAACATTTTGATACTTATTTGGGAAGTAGCCCTTGCGTCGAGATTCCTATTCATATATAAAAATATAGAAAATTAAATTATAAATATTGGATGTCATATACCAAAGAAAAAACGACCAAGATCGCCAACGTCCGAGGTGGGAATCGAACCAACGTGCTCAGCTTTCGCGGCTGATGCTTGCACCGCTCGGCCACTCAGTCTTAGCAACCACCAGTACATTTTATCGGGTATATGCAATCCAGTGGCGTAGCGTGCCTTGTCGGGGCCCCGTATAAAAATTTTTGGAGGCCCTTATATGGAGGTAATATAAATTAGAAAGTTTTTATTCTTTTTCTTTACACACTTTGGGGGCCCCCGTGGCCCGGGGGCCCCGTATAATTGATACGGCAGATACGGCAGTAGCTACGCCCCTGATGCAATCCCTTACAAGGCTAGGCGCCTTTGACCATACTCTAAGGGCATGCAATAGACGCACGCACCTCCTATCAGAATACTAATAAAATATTTAGTTAATAAATTATTTGATTTGTGATTTCACAATTACTTCAATAGATAATTAAGTTTAGGTAACGTTACTTGGCTGTGACAACTCATAAATCTTCTTCAGTACTTCAGGTACTACCCATTTATCGTCGCCTGTGTTTTCTTTTGTCGAGCGGTGACGGTACGACGGCACTAAGAATACCTATACATACACAAAATACATTACATCATCAGCTTATCTCAGTCCACTGCTGGTCGTAGGCCTCTCCTATTAACTTCGCGTATAGACGCATAATGGCCAGGCCACGACATTGGTCTAAGCTAAGGCGACCAACGGCGAGCGAATCCATAAGTTGGAACGAGATGCCGATATGGGAACTGCCTCTCGCACGTATGGCTTTCCGCTGAGCCGGTCGCCTAGACCAATCGTGGCCAGTCCTTTAGGATGCCCATAATGCGGCTATACGCAATACGCATAGTAATGTGTCCTCTATGATGACGCTGCTGCCCATCATCAATCGTCTATCAAAGAATCGTCAGTGACTCTTCAATATCTTGGTCGACTCTTACGACACCCACGGGAAGAGTTGGGCTGGTATGAATTCTTACTGCCGTCATCGCGCGGCCCCACGTTAATGCCATTATTTTTTGTGGAACAACTCTAACTCCCGCCACGTGGTGGTCCAATGTCCAGAGAGACCTCAAGCAACTGTCACCAACCACGACAACCCGGGACAGAGCGTCCTGGCGCCGAGCCATAAGGAGGCCCGACCCCAACTAACGAGCTGGATCTAGGGACAGAGAAAGAGAAAAAAGAACTCTAATTGAATTATCTTTTTTTTTCGTTTGTATTTTTTAAGTAGTAATACCACTATATGTATATTAATTTAAATATGCTGAGGACATCGTGGTTTCAAATCCCACCTGCGGCGTTGGTAAACATCGGTATTTTTTCTTTAGTATAGCATTTATGCTAATTGTTTATTAATAGATTTTGATTACAAGTCAATGACTTTATAGATGAATTCGTAAGCTTGGAATGGCATTAGTAGTTATTACTAAAAGTGGACCTTGAATCTTTGCAATTAGGTTTACTATGAGTCAAACGATGACGGTAAGAGTCGATAAAACTGAAATATATGGAATGCCTGAGTGTATATGACGTTCTACGTAGCCCAGTCGGTAGTTATCCTGCTTGTATGAGTTATATGTCACCTTGATGAGACAATAAAAATTTAATTTTCGATTTCTTCCAAAGTTATTAGTTCATTCCAAATTTCAAAATTCTAGGTCAACGGGAAGTACAATACCAATAAAATCTCACACAACTAAGGTCTTGAGAAATTACTGATATGACCTTACAGCATTTATCCTTAGCTCTCTCAAATTCGATTAACAAAAAAAAAAGATGAAAATGTTTGACTGAAAATTTTCATAATGTTTTTTGTTAGTTGATTTTTTATAAGGACCCTTTGGCTGAAAAAACATGTCCGCGCCGTTAGGCCTCTTCATTTAAGCCATAAATATGGGATTATTACAATATCTAAAATAAAAACAATATAAAACAAAGAGAACGAGCGTCTCACTCCCAGACGCTCCACCAATCCGCCCACACCTCTGTAGTAAGAAAGCTTGACATATGGCCAGCTGGACATTTGGCTGTCATGGTAAAGATAGAGAGACGGGGGCTCTACAAGTACAACCAAAAATACCACCAAAATAGTGTGACATCTCTACAAAGGCGTAGTCAGATCAAAAAAGCGCCCGAAACTGCCGCTTTAAAACTGTCATATGCTTGTGTAGATTTACCAAGACACCTTTTTTAATTTATTTATTTATTTGTTGACGCAGGGGAGAATGCATTTACGCATCATCAACACGGGCTGGGGAGCCCATGACGGTATGTAAAAATAAATACAAGTGCACCGGATTGAATTGATGACTGAGTCGAAACAGCAACTAAAAGCGTGACAGAGTGGTATGAAACAAGACAACGAAAATAATTTTGACCCATTTGTATTAATTATTTGAGGCCGCTCCGATATATCTGATGCCGACTGTACTATATGTATAGACTAGCATCTATTATAATAAAATAACTTTACTTCGCAATTTATATTATCACTATTTACTCCGGTGACATTGTCGATTTGATTATGAACCTTATTACACAGACACACAGTCCATCGACAGCAGGTCTGAGTTCAACGTGATAATACTGATAATGGCTAAAACGAGTAGCCATTATCGACAGGGGTTTTCCAAGTATCCGTTACGTAAACATAACCTCTTCGCATGTCTGGCTTCGCGTGTGGAGGTACGATCGAAGGCCGGCCAAACGCAGGTTTAGAAAACCACACCTTTAGTACCGTTTGGTAGCCAAACTTTCGTAAACAGCTTCGAAATGGGAATTAAATCCCAATAAGGTAACTGGCTTTTCATCACACTTGCTGTCTAAGCGCGCCATTGTTTGCATGCGTAGCGCGAGTAACAGAAAAGTGAAATTAGTCTCTCCTCTTCTTCTTAGTCGGCATCTTCATTTCTGAAGGTCGTGTCTAAATTCCCTAGGGAGTAATAGAAATTTCAGTACGTCATAGAATTATATTTTGTCTTAAACTTATTTTTTTGTCCGCAAGTGTGATGAAAAACATTCTATGCATCACGGTCGGTAAGCGGAATACTAACTAGAGTCATTAAAACACTCTCGCACTCTCGTTAGTAATTCCGTATTTACCTCCCTTGATGCATTATATTATTACCGTTTTGTAACCACGTTAAGTAACCAGCTACCAAATCCGGCTACGAGATGGGAAAATTTTTCCCATTTGATAGCTGGCTATCAGGCGGGAAACCATACTTCCCATTTGGCAGCCAGCTACCGAAACTGGCTACCAAACTGTACTAAGGGCCATTAGCTGCGACGTTATTTGGGTAGTTCTATGCGATTATTCTGTCGCACAAATCAAGTCATTACCATTCCCAAATTATTAACGAACTGCGTACATATAAATAGTGGAGTCATTTTCGGTTATCTTGTAGCAGACGCATGTTTGTCTGCTATTCTGGCATAATATTCTCGTTTGCTTTTAAAAAACGGAAAATAAAGTGGTGATGGTAATGAACAATAAAAACGCGTAAAAAATCGCATAGAAACACCCATTTATTAGAGGTACATGGATATCTAACGAGAACTTAATAATTATAAAGGTTTCAGAAACTTAAAAACACGCGTTTTTTACCTATTCCTAACGTGCACGTGCTGCACATGCATCCGGTGTACCTTGGACTTAAGCTTTTGCAATACCCACAATAAATACGCGAACCTAATTGCTCCGTATGACCCAGATTAGTAAAATACAAAGCCAAAAAACACTTTTAGCTGCCAATAATAATAAATGAATGCCAAAATTTCCAATCGAGTATAGAGTGAAATAATAAGCATAATAATAACATCTTTGTTACGGCAGGTGTCCGGACCTCTTTTCTATAGTTCCATCTCTGATTCATCCACCCTCCTTCACCATAGCCCATTAGTCTTTTCCATTACTTCTCAATAGTCTCTATACGCCTGCTGGGACCAATTTACGGATATCTATTGATGTGCCCGTGAAGGGGTTGCAGCAGGTGTACAACACAGCAATATTCTCCAAAGGGCCTCTACGTGTTGGATCTATATCCCCGCACAAGCCTATCAAAAAACCGGGATTATAGGATCTTCCTATTATAATATGTACTAAACTGAATAAAATTGCAAAATTTTTGATGTATTCACGTTAGTACATTTTTTTCAGATTCTACTGACAATTTGGTATTCAAGGTTAGGTAAATGACATGAAAAAGAATTAATTACTTGCTTACTTATTTTATTCCAATAGATTCTATTTTCGGAAACACAAACATGCTTACATCTATCTCCCAACAGGCCCCGACTTTGCAATTCTAATGAAGTCCATTCTATGCCAATCTCTGTATTAAAAAGCAATGCTTTGAGAGAAGAAAATGTACGGCAAATTGTATTATTTTAATAGAAAACTGTCCATGCTTTGTTTTGTGTTTCTATTGTCGAAATTGACCTTTATCTTCGTATTTTCGAATATATAAGTAAAATTGACAATTCCGGAGAATGCTCGTGATTTTTTTTTCTACAAGTGTATAACAACGAAAAATGGAGTTTAGCGCAACTGTTAATTGCACCTCATAGACAATTCCAGAACAAATAATAAAAGTACATGTTTTAAAAAAGTAAACAAAAGGCGGCCTTGTCGTTAAAGAGCGATCTCTTTCAGATAACCTTTAGGTAGAGGAGACAAGAAAGTAAAAAGTGACAGTAAGTGGTGCAAAACTGAGAAAGGTGGCATACTCCAAAGACACAGATAACATAATGAGTACGTAATGACTCATACACATATTATGAACGTATGGTTGCAATTAATTTGTATTGCAACATCTCTGAGCAACTAACAACAAAATATGTGCCTAATTAACCCTTTGGACGCCAATGACTGATATATCGGTGCTCAGGTTACACATCAAAGACCGATATATAAGTCACGGTCTCCAGAGCAATATAGACACGTAGTAGCAAAATATATATACTGGTTCCTCACGAACATTTTATACTATAAGTTTGGCTTGTGCTATCAATGTCTTTCATTTTATTAAATAAGATTAACCATTATCGACAATCAACATCGTCTGACTAAATGACATCACTCTGATAACTATAATCAAGAGTATTACTTATCAACAATTATCTTTTACAATGCATATGCTCAGAAAGTGCGCCTTAGAAGGGTAAACTTATAAACAGAAGGTGACACTTTATTGCACACTTTTTTCTCACATCATTGGAAAAATTGTGTGATTTTCGTGCAGAAATGTAGGTTTTTTCTTTAACCCGTGTCGGTTTAAGATCGCCGACACTCGTGCAGAAAATGCTCATTTCCAACACTTGCACCTTAAGTGATTGGACATTTAATGGATTTTGATATAGTGAAACTTACTATTTGTTTTTTTATGACGGTAAGAAGGTAACGCTTACTGCCACAAATATAATATATGCGCAACGCGCGTGAATCCTCTGAAGTTACAGGCGTTCATAAACTACGGTACTGCTTACCATCAAGCGGACATCTGCTTGGTTGCGTCGTGGTATAAAAAAAAACCCTTTCAGGTGTTGTATAAAATAATGTGACCGCTGCACAATGAAAGCATTACACGAGTATTGTTTTATGAAACGAGCCGAAGGCGAATTTTACAATTGGTGAAAGTTTTAATTGAAACACGCGTTGTTTTAATCAACATATTTCTTATAACTAACGTGAGACTCAAACATATTAAAATATTATCGAACCGGGTTACTCACGTATTTAAGTCGATGATTGCTCGACATGTTTCGACCCATTAAGAGGTCGAGGTTTCAGAGCTCAGAGGGGTCAGAGGTTTCAGGTTTGGCCTAGAGTGCTCCGGACGAAGGTCCGTAATGGGTCGAAACATGTCGAGCAATCATCGACTTAAATACGTGAGTAACCCGGTTCGATAATATTTTAATATATTTCTTTCCCCGCGAACGCATTATAGATGATTTGATACCTACCCATTTCTATAAACACAATTACTTTTATTATCCGTTATCATTATCTATAATCATAATCAACAATATCAACATCGACTGACAAGATGACATCACTCCGGGCAATCAAGAGCATTACTTATCAATTATCATGTATTTTATCGGCAACAGTGCCCGAGTTTAGGTAAAAACACCGGATGTGACGTCACAACAATATAATATACTAATTTACGCCGCAGTTCCGCTGCTTCGTCTCATCAAAACAAGAGACAGGATTATGTACTACTATTGGTAAAACTTGATGAACCCTTTGCACGCTAAGAACTACTAAAGTGGCCGTGTGTTATCATGCCCAACACGCCAGCAGCCACTAAAGTGGTCATCGAGCATGCTGTCAAATGAGCATGTTATTTTCGTTGTTCTTTAGTAGAGACACTGGCGTGTATGTCACATTTTGACGACAGAGGAAAGGAATATTTTGATTACGTAATTTTTTTTTCCTAACTAGTGCGCAAAAACGAACTTTGCGCACGCTTCGCGCGCACTTGACGCACTTGTTATGAAAAAAAATCGTCCCTTACACGTGCAAAAACTTTTTTAACTCGGTTGATTGTCGCCCTCGTTTCACTCGGGCTCCAACTTTCACTCTTGCCGAAAAAAAGTTTTCCCGCACTAGTTAGGAAATGGTAAGGAAATGTACCATTTCCTAACTAGTGCGCAAAAACGAACTTTGCGCACGCGCGGTAATTTCTCTTATTGACGCACTCGTTATGAAAAAAAAACGTCCCTTACACGTGCAAAAACTTTTTTAGTTTTCCCGCACTATTTCAGCATAGTCGAGGTGATATTGCATGTTTAGATATTTTTGAGCACTGTTGCCGCTTCGATTCATATTGGGACTGTATCAAAAACTTAATACCACCATTGTAAATCCCTAGAGTCAAACGAGGCCGTAAATTATATGGAGTGCCCGAACCATCGCACCGCCTGGTACGTGACGTCATCGCCGTGACGTCATACGAGGCCAGTCGGACAGGTTCGGGAGATTCCGGGAAGACTCGACTTGATCAAAGTGAAAATTGTCTTTCCTATGATTAACAGTATAAGTATTAAGTATGTAGTATATGTACAATTGTACATATTTATCAATCGTGAAGTTAAGTTAACTGACGCAAAATCTTGCGTTAAGTAGGTACGTCATGAATTTCGAACTATATTATTGATTATTATCATTAACCTAATGATTGACCAAATAATTACATAATGTCGTAACAGATGTGCTTACCATAGAAAAAATCAACTGCGAAAGACTCTGGTTGTCACGGGATTCGAACCCGCTTCCTTTGGATCGCCGGTGCAACGTGCTTCCATTTACACCACATCTTCCGTGAATCACAGCGAATTTAGTCAATGGTATTTTTATTATTTTTTTTTATTTTATTTATTTGGGGCATCAACAGCAGTACATGAAAAATTTACAAAAACTGAATGTACAGTAAACAAAGCCAATAAAAGATGTCCACAAAAATACAATTGTGAAACTAATCACTTGCGACATCTGTACTTAATGTTTCGAAGGTACTACAACCTTAAGCCACTCAAAGACGTGTGTCTACCACAATCGTCCGCAAATTTGGCAACTCTCTGTTGCGTTGAATTTGCTATAGAGGGCGCTGTAATCAATTCATGATGTATGTTTATGAACGTGTCGTAATTAGTATTTTTTTATTCCCTATTTATGTCTTGCATGATGCATCACCTACTGTTTTTTATTAGTTACATTGTTAATTGTTACATTGCCTAAAGGTTATCTGGAAGAAATGAAATGGATGGAACAGGCGTAGGCGATTGTATCACTAAACACATAGAGCGATTGTATCAAAAACAGGTAGAGGGCTAGCTACCTTTAAGATTGTAAATATTTGTTATTTTTATTTGAATGGGGTGTGCAATAAAGAATATTGTATTGTATTGTACGCCTACTGTAGCCAGGACTTCGAATTAATGATCACAGAACATAGTCGAAGTGTTAGACAATGTTTCGGCTAATAATACAAGTTTTATAGTATTGTCAGAGCGGTATGCGATCAATCTGTGAAGAAGCAAGGTCATACAAATCCGAAACGAATTCAGGTTGCAAAACACATTGTGCTATATATAGTTGAGCGAATTCGAGGTCGTCCGCCGTGAGGGTGTTAAATCGGACAGTTATTCTTAAGGCCATCACACACGTACCGATAAAATACAGGGTTACATAAAATGCGGTACGTTATTTTTTGTCACATTTGACCGGTTCGAGTCCCGACTGACGCAACCGATGTTTCATAAATCCTGTCGAATTATTATTTTTTAAAAACAAAGGAAAGTCTCTTGTGAAAAACAAAAGAAAGGAAAATGTGCTATTTACAATATTTAAGGTAGTTGCCATCCATGTGGCATTCGTTTTTTCGACCCTGTATAAGATATACTAATAACATCGTCAGTATCTTAAGATATCTTGCTATATACGAGTATATTATCGCTTAGTGTACGACGGCCTTAACGGCCCGGCCTTTTAATGTGTTGTAAAACTTTTACTCTCTCGATTTTCGCACATTCAATTTATTTATATAACGGAACTTCAGGGCATTTGTTTCAAAGGTTATTTTGCTTATTACGAGTGTGGTTTTCCTTAGGCTTTCACACACCAAATCTTGGTTTTATTACAAAACCTTCACATACATTTTTATAAAAAAATATTAATAGGTATTTTAATGATATGTGTCTAATGGGTGCGTTCAAACCAAAAGAGCATTCGCTAACCTAACCCCCCACTACGAAATTCAATCGTTACACAAAACGTGATTGGTTGATTTCGTAGAACGGGCGATAGAACAGCGAATGCTCTTTTGGTTTGAACGCACCTTTAGACGTTAAATGCTATGGAAAGTCAGCCATTTTTGTTTTTTTTTTTCTACTGACAAAGAGTACAGGTACATTGTTCGCAACTTCTACAATAATGAAGTATAGCCGACTGTACCTACTTTATCCTGTATTGCAATTGGCACCAGTACCGTCGGAATCTCCGTACAACAATACAGTTGCCAATAGGAAGAATGTCATAATATTACGGTTTTGATCCCCACGATACAGGCAATGCCACAGAATATATAAAGTACAGAAGCTTCACTGCTTTGATGTTCACAAATGCCGGCTTTTTATGTACCTACACAATTATTATTACCAAACAAAACGGCGCGCGAGGCGACGCGAGCAGCTGAAATGGGCCGTATTGCGTGGCGGAAAGGTCGCTTATAAGCCGCACGCCGTCGAAAACAGGGTTGTCAATTATTGAAAACTAATAAAATAACGAACGGCGCTATGAGGCGTCTGACAAATACATTACTGCAATGATATCTACGGCGTTAATAGCATTCGTCTTGATAGCTAATTCAACAATTTAGTTCATGCGTGATTATAGAATTTACCTACAAATTTCATACACGTGATTCAAAAATATTTGTCTCAACTCGGTCGGCACCTTTGCGCTTCGGCCGCGCGTGCCCGGGCGGCATTGTTTGAGGTGTGAGTGAGATAGCAACACGACTTCGCTAACTTTAGGTGAATATCCATCCGAATAATCCTGATAATAACACGAACATACTAAAAATATCTGTAGACGGTATGTGAGGTGTGCAGAAATCAATATATCTGCTTAATGCATTTAAAAATAAAGAATTACGTTATGTACCTACGCATTCATTACAAAAGCAGCATAAATAAGTAATGGTTTAATCACAATCGTAAGGCAGACGTAACACGGCATTTTCTCTTATACCTATGTACCAGTGTACCTATTTGATATTATGGGAATAAAGTCAGACAACCAAATAATATGTTAGGACAAAAGGCGCGAAATTCAATAATAGTATTGAGAGAACGAAGTTTTTACATTATTTAAATGTGCCGCTTTTTTACTGACAAATTTGTCCGAAAATAAACCGTTTTGTTTTGACTTGACTTGGGTTTCTGAGAATTTAATTTACTACGAATGTACGGCTGTGCGAAAAACGCGTCATGATAATTAACATTATTATTATTGCAACATGCTGCTATATAGTATATTTTCGGCATTTTCATTTAAGATGCACATGTATAAAATAATCCTAATATTTGCAAGCGATATATTTCGCGATACGTGATGAGCCAGCGTTGTAAATTTAAACGTGCGTTCCGAGACAGCGCGCGCCAACCATTGAATAGACCACGGAGACGGGGCGCTCTGCATGTACTTGTAGCCGCGCGGCGGAATCGCGGAGTGACACCCCCTTGGCAATGCCTAGTGTGGGGTTCACTGCAATGTTATTTTTGTATTTTTTTTTTTGGTAAATTAATATAAATATAAATTACAGGGGATATATTTTTGAATTTTGCCACAAAAAAGGTTATTCGTTCGTAAGAAATAATTCTTAGCCACTTACGTCATTCTGGCATCGAGTTGTAAATAGCTTCAGCTATGATACGATAAATTAAATAAACATAGTTACGTCTCGCGTGAATCAACAATGTTGTGAGACTGCCAGTGTACCTAGGAATGTCATTAACTCTTTATGGTACAGCGACGCATTCCTTATCATTATAACATCTCTAATTTATGTTCTTATCCCTATTCCACTTCATTCTACCCTGTACAGTGCAATGGCTCGATTGGAGAAGTTGTGGAAGAACCGTGGTATTCGTCGTGTAACCAAGGTACGGTTGGTACAAGCATTGGTCTTCTCCATATTTATGTATGGCCCTGAAACTTGGAGTTTAAAAACCCTAGATAGGGAAAAGATCGACGCTTTTGAGATGTGCTGGAGGAGGATGCTCAGGATCCCATGGACTGCATTTAGAACGAACGAGTCAATATTGCAAGAGCTGAATATTACCAAGCGGCTTTCAACTATTTGTCAGGAGAGTATACTCAGATTCTTCGGGCATGTCATGCGTTCTAACCAGCACACTCTCCAAAGGAACATTATTCTTGGTAAAGTCGAAGGCCGACGCTCCAGGGGTGAAATACCCCTATAAAGTGGACTGACACCATGAAGAAAGCTTATGGCACTACCTTACCTTTCCGTTTCCTTGCGTGATCGAATCAAGAACGAGGAGATCCGCAAGAGGACCAAAGTAACCGACATTGCTCGCAGAATTGCCAGACTCAAGTGGCAGTGGGCTGGGCATATCGCCAGAAGATCAGATGGCCGATGGGGCCCGAAACTGCTGGACTGGCGACCACGTACCGGAAGACGCAGTGTGGGCAGACCTCCCACAAGATGGTCCGACGACCTGGTCAAGGTCGCGGGAACCCGCTGGAGGCAAGCAGCGCAGAACCGGTCATATTGGCGATCATTGGGGGAGGCCTATGTCCAGCAGTGGACGTCTTTTGGCTGAAATGATGATGATGATGATGACTACCTTACCGTTTCGTAATTCAGGTCGAGAAAAACAGCTCCCTCAGACAACTTTATTTGCGAGTGACGTAAAATTCAAGAAAACTATGGATATGGATAATCATGCATATTTACATACATGGGTAAGATACGCCCTGGAGCAGAAGACAGTAGCAATCTGGGAGCGCGTCCAACAACATCTAGCACGCGGGGACATTCATGATCATGAACCAGGTTTGCTACCCAATCCTATCCTATACCCTCCTATCTTTTTTCTCCACTTTGCATAGTCAGTTTAAACTTTAACCCAAGCTCATATCTAATTATCGCACTATACATACACGTATTGTATATCTGAGTGATAATCTGCAAAATTATCGTGATAATCACCTGTAGATAATTTACTTACTATAGGTACATAATTTTACCCTTTCAAATCCTGAAAACAGAGTTGTAATATTGTACCAAAATGTTCACCCCTGACATCATGGTGAAATATGGGCCTGAAGAGCATAGCTAGGTAGACAAATGTTATAAAATATATTTTTTTAATATCAGTAAGTTATTTAATTGCCAGATTAGTGCGCTGGACAGTAGTAGAAAAATGACAATTAAGAACAATGGCCACACTAATATGCCACCACATTGACAAACAAAATGAGTTGTTGATAACAACACAAAATCAACTACAAATGATTATAATAAATGCTTTGGAACCAACCTTAATTAAGCGTCAAATTTATATGAATAGCCCAACTAGATAAGTAAGAATAACTACATATCACTTGCCTACAAATACCTTTTCTCTGTTCTATTTTTGAGCATTTATAATAGAACTCACTTTGTTGCTTACCATAAGAATGGCATCTCATCATCATCATCATACCACCCGAGAGACATCCACAGCTGGACATAGGCCTCCCCCAAAGATTGCCACAATGACCGGTCAACTGCCCGAGGATGCCTGTAACCTTCACCAGGTCATCAGTCCACCTTGAGGGGGGTCTTACCCATGCTGCGCCTGCCAGTAGTTGCTTGTATCTTTTTATGAATTATCTGCCCAAGCATACTTAATGGTAGCAAGTACAAGTTTCTGTCTAAAATTACTGTTTAAATAATTACTATTAAATTTTTGTTACAAGCGGTTTTTGCTTGCCGAACTTTCTTTAGTCTTCATCTTGTTTGTATCAAAGTACAAAATTTGATTACTGACAACAGTACTTTTCGCAGCAGTGTTTTTCCAATGGCACAAGTATAAGTACCGACATTTGAATTTAGAACCTTCTCCTTTTTATGAAGTCAGTTGAAAATGTCCGACTGCTTGCCATAAGGGTGCTTAGACTTTTAATTTGTATAAAGGTAAATGGTATCCTTATGGTAAATGACAAAGTGGGAAGTTTTTTTCTATAATGCTTACAGTTGTACATTAAAATTTGCACATAACCTTCACACACAACACTTGTTATCAAGGCAAATCAATTATAGTCTCGCAAATAACATCAAGGCTCTGTCCTTTCGAAAATGTATATTCAAGCAATTCACCCAAAGCCAGGTTTGTCACATGGCAAGATTGTACACTGATTATATTTATGCTACAAGAGATGAATTACGGAGCGTTTGGAATTGAATGATGGATGATTTGTTCTTTGAGTGTGTTGCTATAACGTAAAAGCTAGGCACGCTATTACAGCCTTGCACTTAAACAATTACATGAAATCCCAGGACTTGTGTAGTAATTATGATTTTTCTACATTCCAAGCCTTGAGTATGATAAGTGTCTCACAATTACACGAAACAAGTTACCTAACTAGATAAGAGGTAAATCCCTCAAACTGTCATGCATGTTCCGCCTAAACAAGATTTAACATACTATTTTAAACAAAAGAACAGAAATAAAACCTACCAAGAAAGTAAATAGGTATTTTAATGAGTTCAATGACAAATACATAAGTAATCCTCATTATACCTAAACGACGGTCTAAACGTAGACGCGTCAACAGAATTATCATAACAATTATGACCTAATACGTAATTATTCATACATCACAAACAAAATAGGTACCATTATGACTAGATATTGATGGCCTTTATGCTACAAAAATACTGTTTTGAGCACTAAGTAGCACTACGACGGGTGACGCGCGACTCGCGCCAGTAGCAAATTTAATTTGCAAAGCAAATTCAACTTTCGAAAACACCACAGATAACTAGTTGAAGTTGTTTTTTTAGCGCTCACCTGCGTATAGGCCAAGATCCAATAAAACAACACTCTCACTGCACTCCAATGTTTAAATTCAGTTTATTCACAAATCACAACCGTTTACCGCGGACTTTCCTGGAATTGTTTTTTTTATTCGCAATAAGTTGGCGCTTGCGTTGCGCACGAGTAGACACGGACCACGCAACGC
>JALPQI010031296.1:0-72484 GCA_025490895.1 Thaumatotibia leucotreta
GTGCGATCTAAGAACGAACACGAATATAGTTGATATTTTTGGGCAAATACATACATCTGATGGCGACTGTACCTAGAAAATTAAATTTTAAACTTCGAGCATATCAGAAATAGTTGACAATTTCTTTGTCCATCAATTTGAAATGGTACGGTCCCGATTGGTTTACTACAAATTGCCATGATTCAAAACATGCTGTTTAGATTAGATACTTTCGATTATCCTGAGTGCCTTGGTCACTTTGTCCTCTAAATTCCATACGATTAGTAACTTTGAAAATGTTTTATCTATAGCAATGAGTGTTTACAATAAAAGAGTTGTAAAGCGTAAAAAATATATATCATAGATGTCGCTACTATCGATTGTACGGTTTAAAATCGGTGATATCGAATAATGTAAGTACAGCCTAAAAACAGTGCTTGTAAAATGGATCAACGCCATCGGCTGCCCTCTATTGTTAATTCGATACATTTCGTAGCTTTACAACTCTTATAACAATCTGTAGTCTATTTGACTACTACAGTTTGTGAAAATGGCTACATTGATATTACCCGAAAATATAAGTATCTTGTAAATAACCATTAAAGTTTAAATTCCAAAATCCATTGTTGCCAAATAGCCTATAAGTACAGGGTGTTTCCTCAGTCACTAATAACCAGACATCGTACGATTTCCAGCATTTTTGGTGCAGTGTAGGTGAAACGTTGTTCAATATGGCTTATAGGTAAATACGGTATATGAAAGGTTATCAGGTTCAGAAACACCGTGTTTAGTTTGTGCGATATAACTTCGAACGTTTGACGTTGTTATGTTAAAGGTGCATTTAGACCAAAAGAGCATTCGCTCATTCTATCCCCCACTCTACGAAATTCGTTCATTACACCAAACGTGATTCGTCGAAATGCGTTGATTTCGTAGAGTGGGGGATAGAATGAGCGAATGCTCGTTTGGTCTGAATGCACCTTAAGGAGGAACGCTCGGTTCCGAGTGGGCTGTCAAGCATCCACTGTGCTCATTCACCCCATTTCCCTTTGCTGGAGCTGCAGGTTAAAACTAACGTTTGACGTTAGTGAAAGGACCCTTATTTATAAGACCCTTAAGATCTATCGACAAAATTGTCACGAAACGAAAACGACCTATTAATATGGAGCCTGTCACAAACGACAAATGTTTGAAGTTGTAGCTCACAAACAATTGTATCTACTCTTTTGTCCCTAGTACTACAATCTTCATATTCATAGTTATAGCTCGTTACATGCTATCTCACTCTGATAATGTATAATTTAATACAAGAATCGAGAATGTATAAAGCACGAATTTCAGCTATTTACACGCACAATATTGAAAACCGTAAATTGGTGTCTTTATAAATTGTAAATAGGCATAGCTTTATCGATAATGATAATTTTATTTATATTAAGAGATATTTCACAAGCGAATGCGTGTGTGGTGACGAATCAATTTATAGTAGATTTCGCACTTCGTTTCGCAGGTCTTAAGATAGAAGTCGCACTCTCACATAACCGACAGGAGACTTTTCTGATTGAAATAACTGTGACATGATTGCTGTGACAATATGGCGCAGCGAGATAAGCCTATCCGTCCCTCTTTTATGAATACACTTAGTAGAAGACGGGAAGTCTATCTCGCGGCGACATACTGTCGCATCAATCATGTGCAGAGCCTACTGAATAGGTCTATAGGAAAAAGTTGATTTTATTGAAGTTTACTCAACGAATACTTCGCCTATTTAATCTTTTTTCAGTTTCCTGGCTCCTTATGGCATTATAGCTCGATTGAATCGAAAACAGTTAAAATCCACCAAGGTCGGTAAATAAATAAATATCTCGGGAGATCTTGCACAACCACAAAAAGACCACATTAACTCGTTTAAGCATATGAACCATACAAAAGTTCAAATTATTAACGGTTCACAGCTCATTTGCTCAACGGCGTAGCTACTACTATTTAATCTGGGCGTGGGCGAAGTCACATTAGCAATTCCCTATTTTCGAAAAGGGCCACAATCCCATGAACCCTCTTCGCAAGGACGAGGGCAAACGGCAAATGCCCATGTCGCTCATTTCACACTGCATTTTCTTGGTAAAAGTTTATGTGGTCTCCATGTAATGATAAATACCTAGTCATCTGCTGAGAGTGTCAGGCGAAATAGTAGAAGTAACTGCTTATAAGCTTATAGGTAATTCGCCAAAACTGTCCATTCTTGACCCTTATTATAATGCACGTAAAGTGCATGGTCAGTAAACTGATGGTAGTGTTCTGTCATTAAGGCTTAGTTGCACTCAGTTGGCAGCCACAGGCCTTGGCAGTGCGATCTCGTTGTCGATGACGTCATCTTCGTCTTCGTCGTCGCAGGCGTCTTCTGGCTCGCCCAGTGCTCGGACGAATTCTGGAACAGATTCAGCCATAGTTTGACTTAGTCATGTAGGTATTATCGACAGAATTGAAGCCTGACCCACAATAGGAGCTTGTCCTATGACAATGTTACTTTTAATATAGAAAGTGAAATTGCAGCAACTGCCGTACCTACAATTTAACTTTCAATGTTACTATGGTAAGGCTATAGAGGATCAGAATTCAATATTGTCGGTAAGTACTCGTGAAGAGCAGCTAAGTTCATCTGTCAGGAATAGGAATACATACAATGGTAATGTTTTTAATAAGGAACAAAGATCGCGAGATTCGGGTGGCTCGGGCACGTTGTTCCTATGGGCAAAGATCGAAAGGTTTGGACAGCGTACTCGGGTCATCGACCTGTTGGATGCCCTAATAGGTAGGTACCGCTGGATACGAAGTCTTGAAGGATCTGAACGAGCTGGGTGCCATCGATTGGACAAATTGGTAATAGCTTGGAGGTCCTTAGTGTCCGAGGCCAAGTTCCACTTTAAGTCGCACTCCAGCAGTAAGTACCTAGGTATAAGCAACTGTATTGCTATCGTTCTGTATATAAATCTTACCTAGGAAATCAATTCTGCCGTCACCGTCTGAGTCCACTTCCTTTATCATGTCTTCGACTGAAATACATACAAGTGATTTTTAGGTAATGAAAATACGATATTTTTTAACAATTCCAGCAAAATGTTGTATCTTTTGAAACTCTGTAAACATTTGCTTCCCTGATGTAAGTAGATATTAAAGGTAGGTAAGTAGTAGGTAGTAAAGGTAGATAGTAATTAGGTAAGATAGATATTAAAATTGCCCCTTGACCCCTTGATATTATTGTATTTTAATCTTAATGGCTGATGGTCCAATGCCCATAATGGCCACTTGGGATTGGTAATCGCAGTAATGTATCCACTGTCCACTGTGACGATGCTGCCATCCATCATCAATCTTTTATAGAGGAATATACACTTCGATCCCATAGTCTCAACTTTTACGACACCCAGGGGAAGTCTTGGTGTAGCGATAAATGTATTCTTACTTAAATGCCGTCACCACGTGGTGTAACATCTACTATCCACCATACCATCTATGTATAATGCCAGTTTAACAGCTACAAACTGGTTGACGGTGGTTGTACCTTATAAACTCAAGGTTATGCTCATGCAGAAGCATTACTAGCTAGTAGTAACGCAGTAGACGGAACTCACTTTCCTCCTTCCCCCAAACACAGGAGCACAGCGCGCAAATCCGACGCGCAGATGAAGCCGCGGTTGTGCTTGTCGAAGACACGGAACGCGTCACGTAGTTCTCGTTCCTCCGCGGAGCTCATGCAGAAGCAGTACTAACTAGTAGTAATGTAGTAGACGGAACTCACTTTCCTCCTCAGACAAGTCCTCTCCCAAACACTGCAACACACCGCGTAGATGTACCCGCGGTTGTACTTATCGAAGACACGGAAGGCGTCACGCAGTTCTCGCTGTTCCGCGGAACTCATGCAGAAGCAGTACTAACTAGTAGTAACGTAGACTAGATACTAACTCTCCTCCTCAGACAAGTCTTCCCCAAACACTGCAACACAGCACGCAGATCAGACGCGCAGATGTAACCGCGGTTGTGCTTGTCGAAGACACGGAAGGCGTCACGCAGTTCTCGCTGTTCCGCGGAACTCATGCAGAAGCAGTACTAACTAGTAGTAACGTAGACTAGATACTAACTTTCCTCCTCAGACAAGTCTTCCCCCAAACACTGCAGCACAGCGCGCAGATCCGAGTACCCGTGGTTGTGTTTGTCGAAGACACGGAAGGCGTCACGCAGTTCTCGCTCCTCCGCGGAGCTCATGCATAAGCAGTACTAACTAGTAGTAACGTAGACTAGATACTAACTTTCCTCCTCAGACAAGTCTTCTCCCAAACACTGCAGCACAGCGCGCAGATGTAACCACGGTTGTGTTTGTCGAAGACACGGAAGGCGTCACGCAGTTCTCGCTGTTCCGCGGAACTCATGCAGAAGCAGTACTAACTAGTAGTAACGTAGACTAGATACTAACTCTCCTCCTCAGACAAGTCTTCTCCCAAACACTGCAATACAGCGCGCAGATCAGACGCGCAGATGTACCCGCGGTTGTGCTTCTCGAAGACACGGAAGGCGTCACGCAGTTCTCGCTGTTCCGCGGAACTCATGCAGAAGCAGTACTAACTAGTAGTAACGTAGACTAGATACAGTACCGGCCAATAATATATCACATTCAGATTTATTCAGTAGAACTTTTGTTTATATTTGCAAGTGGTTTCCACACTTTCCACCTTACGAATTTAACTAGTATAGGCATAGGCCTTTGTGCTAGCGATGAAAAAACTTGGCATCATATAGTCGTTTTTTCATGAAGATTTTTTGTGTACAGCATGGATTTGGTAGTAAAATTATTTTTTTATACTACAGCTTTTTAGCTATATGCTGTGTCTCCCATTGTTATTTATTCACAATACTTAATTGCAATATTTATCATTAATTTCTGCAAAAGTACCAAAATAATATGCTATCTACATGCGAACATGTCCCGCTTACTCTATACATGTACCGCTCATACAAAAAGTCACGAATGTGATATATTATTGGCCGGTACTGTACTAACTTTCCTCCTCAGACAAGTCTTCTCCCAAACACTGCAGCACAGCGCGCAGATCAGACGCGCAGATGTACCCACGGTTGTGCTTGTCGAAGACACGGAAGGCGTCACGCAGTTCTCGCTGATCTGCGGAACTCATGCAGAAGCAGTACTAACTAGTAGTAACGTAGACTAGATACTAACTTTCCTCCTCAGATAAGTCTTCTCCCAAACACTGCAGCACAGCGCGCAGAATGTACCCGCGGTTGTTCTTGTCGAAAACACGGAAGGCGTCACGCAGTTTTCGCTGTTCCGCGGAGCTCATGCAGAAGCAGTACTAACTAGTAGTAACGTAGACTAGATACTAACTTTCCTCCTCAGACAAGTCTTCTCCCAAACACTGCAACACAGCGTGCAGATCAGACGCGCAGATGTAGCCACGGTTGTGTTTGTCGAAGACACGGAAGGCATTACGTAGTTCTCGTTCCTCCGCGGAGCTCATGCAGAAGCAATACTAACTAGTAGTAACGTAGACTAGATACTAACTCTCCTCCTCAGACAAGTCTTCTCCCAAACACTGCAACAAAGCGTGCATATGTACTCGCGGTTGTGCTTCTCGAAGACACGGAAGGCGTCACGCAGTTCTCGCTGTTCCGCGGAGCTCATGCAGAAGCAGTACTAACTAGTAGTAACGTAGACTAGATACTAACTCTCCTCCTCAGACAAGTCTTCTCCCAAGCACTGCAGCGCAGCGCGCAGATCAGAAGCGCAGATGTACCCACGGTTGTGTTTGTCGAAGACACGGAACGCGTCACGTAGTTCTCGCTCCTCCTGCTCCGAGCTCCGCGGAGCTCATGCAGAAGCAGTACTAACAAGTAGGAACGTAGACTAGAATACTAACTTTCCTCCTCAGACAAGTCTTCTCCCAAACACTGCAGCACAGCGCGCAGATCAGACGCACAGATGTACCCGCGATTGTGTTTGTCGAAGACACGGAAGGCATCACGTAGTTCTCGCTCCACCACGGAGCTCATGAAGCAATACTAACTAGTAGTAACGTAGATACTAACTTTCCTCCTCAGACAAGTCTTCTCCCAAACACTGCAGCACAGCGCGCAGATGTACCCACGGTTATGCTTGTCGAAGATACGGAAGGCGTCACGCAGTTCTCGCTGTTCCGCGGAACTCATGCAGAAGCAGTACTAACTAGTAGTAACGTAGACTAGATACTAACTCTACTCCTCAGACAAGTCTTCTCCCAAACACTGCAACACAGCGCGCAGATGTAACTGCGG
Source organism: Thaumatotibia leucotreta (assembly GCA_025490895.1). Classification (NCBI taxonomy): domain Eukaryota; kingdom Metazoa; phylum Arthropoda; class Insecta; order Lepidoptera; family Tortricidae; genus Thaumatotibia; species Thaumatotibia leucotreta. The sequence continues at coordinate 6,304 of JALPQI010031296.1, forward strand.
TTGTGCTTGTCGAAGACACGGAACGCGTCACGCAGTTCTCGCTGTTCCGCGGAACTCATGCAGAAGCAGTACTAACTAGTAGTAACGTAGACTAGATACTAACTTTCCTCCACAGACAAGTCTTCTCCCAAACACTGCAGCACAGTGCGCAGATCCGACGCGCAGATATACCCGCGGTTGTGCTTGTCGAAGACACGGAAGGCGCCACGCAGTTCTCGTTCCTCCGCGGAGCTCATGCAGAAGCAGTACTAACTAGTAGTAACGTAGACTAGATACTAACTTTCCTCCTCAGACAAGTCTTCTCCCAAACACTGCAACACAGCGCGCAGATCAGACGCGCAGATGTACCCGCGGTTGTGCTTGTCGAAGACACGGAAGGCGTCACGCAGTTCTCGCTGTTCCGCGGAGCTCATGCAGAAGCAGTACTAACTTATAGTAACGTAGACTAGATACTAACTTTCCTCCTCAGATAAGTCTTCCCCCAAACACTGCAGCACAGCGCGCAGATCAGACGCGCAGATGTACCCGCGATTGTGTTTGTCGAAGACACGGAAGGCGTCACGCAGTTCTCGCTGTTCCGCGGAGCTCATGCAGAAGCAGTACTAACTAGTAGTAACGTAGACTAGATACTAACTCTCCTCCTCAGACAAGTCTTCTCCCAAACACTGCAGTACAGCACGCAGATCAGACGCGCAGATGTACCCGCGATTGTGTTTGTCGAAGACACGGAAGGCTTCACGTAGTTCTCGCTGTTCCGCGGAACTCATGCAGAAGCAGTACTAACTAGTAGTAACGTAGACTAGATACTAACTCTCCTCCTCAGACAAGTCTTCTCCCAAACACTGCAATACAGCGCGCAGATCAGACGCGCAGATGTAGCCGCGATTGTGTTTGTCAAAGACACGGAAGGCGTCACGCAGTTCTCGCTCCTCCTGCTCCGCGGAGCTGGTGCCGCCGCCCACTGACATGGACTTGGAGAGGATGCTGACGAACTCCTCGAAGCTTACGTTGCCGTCACCTGGGATGCAAATTTTGGGTCAGAAGTTTAACAGGTCTGCCTGCTGAAGATTTTTGGCCTGGACTGAACCACCAAAGTGGTATAAATCTTGTGGCCTGTAAATTTTTACAGTTGTTTTGATGTATCGTTTGAGTAACGAATCGCGCAGAAATTCTGTTTGAGTTGACTAATCCTCGTGATAATTTTGGTAACCTATGACAATTATCAAGAGGTAATAGGTAACAGACGGTAATGAGTAGATTTTTTTCTCTCTCTTGATAATGTCAGACGATTCGAAAATGCTTATTAATAAGCTTATTTGAATAAAGAATAGTTTGACTTTGAATGGGTAAACTCTTGCTGGACAATGTAGAACTCACGCCCTCACGACTGCCGCTATCGTTAGACGCATTAGGCTACGAGGAAGCTACCACGACCTAGTGATTCAGTTTAGTTAGGACCTAATCTGAATCGCGATGTGTCCCATAGAATAGCTCAAAAACTGAAAAGCTGAACCTAAACTGAATCGCATTTAAAAGATTATGGTAGTCCCCAGATTAGGGTGCTTCTTATTTTTGCAATTTTGTAGGATGTTCGAACCAATAAAGGAGCTCTTTGCTCTCCCGATTGCATTTTTCTATGGGGCACCCTCTCATTTTGTTATTGTTGGTTCGAACATCCTACAAAATTGCAAAAATAAGAAGCACCCAACGCCAGATATTTGAGAAAACGTGGCTATCAAGTAAGCCCTTTATCATCATTACTTGCATAAGAAAAACCGAACCCGTCGAGCGTCGTTAGGTAATTACACACGACCTTTGTTCAAGTTTACTACGAGTACGCACTACTTCATTCGCGTTTGGTACACCATATTTTAGTTTCACCATGATCTAGCTCCTCACCATCGCTGTCCACCTCCTGCAGCATGTCCTGGAGCTCCTCGACCCTGGCAAACTGCCCCAGGCTGCGCATCACGCGCCCCAGCTCCTCTTTCGTGATAGTGCCATCACCATCTTTGTCGAATAGACGGAACGCCTCGCGAAATTCTAAAACAAATCAAAAAATGTATCAGATTGTTTTGTCATTATCAGGTATCAAAATTAATTAGGTATATTAGGTATTCGAAAAATATCCGGCCAAGAGCATGTCTGTAAATCTATAGGTAGTAAAGGTTCCGTTTTTGCCATTTTGGCTCTTTTCTCTCTGGGCCAATAGAATTTGATCAAGCTCTCAAATCAAACAAACCATGACAGTTCTTAAGACAGTTGACACAACAATAATCTCCAAACATAAATTAAAAACCGACTAAAACAGATTTCTACAAAATCCCATCATCAGACCCCGACTTGGTGCCAACGGGACCAACTCGGGGTATACCCATTTAATAAAATTAAAATCAGTTCACGATTCTCGAAAAAATTTAATAACATACATACAAAAAAAAAGTTTAATTGAGAAGCTCTTCCGTTTTTTTAATCTGTTACAACGGACTCACCCGTCATCTGCGTCCTCGTGATGCCACTGGTCTCGTCGACGATGGACGCCTTCCTGTCGAGGTTGGTGTCGGCGGCCGGCTTGAGGAACGTCACCTGCCGCTGGACGAGCACTGGCGACACTGACCTCTGGGATCTCTAGGACAGCTGTAATAGAGGCAAATGGTCGGTAAACAGGACTCACCCTTCATCTGCGTCCTCGTGATGCCACTGGTCTCGTCGACGATGGACGCCTTCCTGTCGAGGTTGGTGTCGGCGGCCGGCTTGAGGAACGTCACCTGCCGCTGGACGGGCACAGGCGACACTGACCTCTGGGATCTCTAGATCAGCTGTAATAGAGGCAAATGGTCGGTGAACAGGACTCACCCTTCATCTGCGTCCTCGTGATGCCACTGGTCTCGTCGACGATGGACGCCTTCCTGTCGAGATTGGTGTCGGCGGCCGGCTTGAGGAACGTCACCTGCCGCTGGACGGGCACTGGCGACACTGACCTCTGGGATCTCTAGGATAGCTGGCTGTAACAGTAGAGGTCGGTGAACAGGACTCACCCTTCATCTGCGTCCTCGTGATGCCACTGGTCTCGTCGACGATGGACGCCTTCCTGTCGAGGTTGGTGTCGGCGGCCGGCTTGAGGAACGTCACCTGCCGCTGGACGGGCACTGGCGACACTGACCTCTGGGATCTCTAGGATAGCTGGCTGTAACAGTAGAGGTCAGTAAACTGGACTCACCCTTCATCTGCGTCCTCGTGATGCCACTGGTCTCGTCGACGATGGACGCCTTCCTGTCGAGGTTGGTGTCGGCGGCCGGCTTGAGGAACGTCACCTGCCGCTGGACGGGCACAGGCGACACTGACCTCTGGGATCTCTAGGACAGCTGTAATAGAGCCAAATGGTCGGTGAACAGGACTCACCCTTCATCTGCGTCCTCGTGATGCCACTGGTCTCGTCGACGATGGACGCCTTCCTGTCGAGGTTGGTGTCGGCGGCCGGCTTGAGGAACGTGACTTGCCGCTGGACGGGCACAGGCGACACTGACCTCTGGGATCTCTGGAACAGTTGGCTGTAACAGTAGAGGTCGGTAAACAGGACTCACCCTTCATCTGCGTCCTCGTGATGCCACTGGTCTCGTCGACGATGGACGCCTTCCTGTCGAGGTTGGTGTCGGCGGGCGGCTTGAGGAACGTCACCTGCCGCTGGACGGGCACAGGCGACACTGACCTCTGGGATCTCTAGGACAGCTGTAATAGACGCAAATGGTCGGTAAACAGGACTCACCCTTCATCTGCGTCCTCGTGATGCCACTGGTCTCGTCGACGATGGACGCCTTCCTGTCGAGGTTGGTGTCGGCGGCCGGCTTGAGGAACGTGACCTGCCGCTGGACGGGCACAGGCGACACTGACCTCTGGGATCTCTGGGACAGTTGGCTGTAAAGAGATGCAAATGGAATGTCGATAAAAAGGAGCAAAATTCTAAGTATTGGGACAAAAACCTATAGATACAATTAAACGGTTAAACTCACGCATTTAGTATTAATTTATATAGTACCTACTCATATATTTAGTCAATACTTGCGACAGCCTAACGAGACTTAGTTCCAGCCTAACGAGAACTTTGTTTCCGAGAGCCTAACATTCAATATACTCTTGAGCCTAACCACGGTGTTTTCACTTAGTTGAAGTAGTGAATTTGATGTACTCATGACGTCATCGGATATGCTTCCGGAAATTAACGTTAGAGGGCGTTGATATCAATTTCAAGATCTTGTGTTATCTGTACAGCCACTATTTTCTTTTCCGTTACGCGCAGTTAACAAAACGAAAGAAATGACAAAGTATTAGTTTTTTTTCATTACTTGGCTCTCAAAATATTTTTGTTTCATACATAGAGAAATGTAATATTAATTTAGCTATACTTGTATTTTTACTTTTGTCCAATTTGAATTCTTTAGCTACAAATATTTTAGATGCATTTAAAAAATATATTGAATGAACGGAATGTTTTTGCAAGGTCGGCCATAATTAAATTTTCGCTTTGGTTGTCTTCGATGCTTGAACTGGAAGTGCATCGAAACGATATTATTTTAGTGATTTCATACAACGACTGTGCTTGTTCTGGACTCCTATAATTGTGATTTTCCATGTATGTACTGTACATGGATTGGATTTTTGTAAAAATGGTGCGATGCGGTTAAATGTGTTGTTTGCCTAATTGTGGTAAAATGCGTGAGCATTTTAATGTTACTCAAAACGCATATATATGCAAATTGGAAGCCATTCGCAAAAACCGTTTCAAGATGGAAATGTCCCACGAGCTCCGTTCGCCGACATTAGAAAACTGTGCAATGCGGCTACTGTTTTTTTAATTCAACTTCAATCAAACTGATAGCAAATAATATACAGATGCTTAATAAGTTAGTACCTAAAAACTTTATGGATAAGGCTAGTGTAAAAATAAAACTTGAAAGTGACATATTTTTTTTGTTTTATTGTTTCTCGATCCTAGTTCGGGCGAACAGAACTAGGTCACATAATGTGTGAACTTCTTCAGCTGATTCCAAACGAGAAATGCGTGGCAAGTTCACACTTGATGTGATCTGGTTTTGTTTGTCCATTATTTCAAAGGTTACCAATCTACAAAGCTATATATATATACCTATACATATATATGTGTATATATATATATATATGTATATATATGAGAAAAGTTGCCGGGAATCATCAATAGATGGCGCTGCAAGCAAAAACCTTGACTGATAACTCTATACACTACTATTCAATATACTCTATGAGCCTAACCCCCTTATTCATAAACGTCTGCTAACTTAACAAGCCGCTAACGCCGCGGCCACGACATCGGTCTAAGGCGACCGGCTTAGCGGAAAACGTATGGTGCTCCCTCTCGTACCCATATCGGCATCCCGCTCCAACTCATGAATTCGCTCGCCGCTGGTCGCCTTAGACCAATGTCGTGGCCGGGGCATAATAATTGTTTGTCCCTTTCGGTCTTAACAATGTGTCCATAAGAGCAAAAGGGACAAACAATACTTAGCGGCTTGTTAAGTTAGCAGACGTTTATGAATAAGGGGGTAAGTCTCCATTATTATGCATTGAGCCCGTGCTACTAACGCAATGGTGATCGCCGTGCAGCTCGCTAAAATGTCGCGCGTAGTGACTAAATACACGTACCTAAGTGAAACCGTTTAATTAAATTTATAAGTATGTACTCACGATAGTTTAATTATAGAGCCAAACATACAGTTTTAAAATTTAGCGATTTCTTTACAATATACCATACCATACTTTAATGAAAATATACAGATTTTCGATAACAATTATGAGATCAAACGAGGATAGGAAATTTGGAACCTATCTGCCAACAGTGGAATAGTTAGGGGGCCGTCAACCAATTGGAACCCTAGGTCACTCGGGACCTCGGGCGGGAGCAAGGATCGGACCAACGCCCGTCATTATGAAAACATAACCCTGTTCCGTACAACAGGGATTTCCTTATCTTATGTTATGACGATGTTAACATATTTTATTTAACAATATATAATCCGTTTGAATAGTTTCATTTCATGAATAACTATCGCGGTAACAGAAAAAGATATTAATACACTCAATAGTTCAAAATTAAATATCAAAAATTCTAAATAGTTTATTGGTCACAACCATGGTGTGTACAAGTAAGAAAGAGTAGGGATCTCCTAAATACATATATACTTTGTGTCAGTGTTATTAAAAAAAATCTCATTAAATAAATTTTGTTAACATCACAAGATAATGAAGTCTCTACTGTCCAGAACAGGGTTATGTGTTCAAAATGACGGGCGTTTGTCCGATCCTTGCTCGGGAGCCATGTCAAAGTAACATTAATCAGATTCTAAGGCCAGCCGTACACCTGTAAGTTCTTACGTAAGTTATTGGGACGGACTATACTAAGGAATGAGAGGTGAATATCACTATCTTATTCCTTAGTATAGCCCCGTCCCTATAACTTACGTAAGAACTACAGGTGTACGGCTGGCATAAGAAAAGAAGAAGAACTTACTACTACTTGGCTTATTTAAGTAATCAAAACAAAAATCACGATCGCGTCCTTTGAGTTGCGGAAGTTAGCTACATAAACTAGGTATTTTGTATGTGTACCTACTCTGTCCAGCTACAATTGTCAGTACAAAAAGTTAGAAAATTTTTAAAAATTTAGGCGCGTTTTGATGACTCAGCTCAGCGCTTATAGATAATTTGAATTTGCCGCAGTTTTTACTGTAACACGAATCACGTTTTTTGTTTTCATATTGCCTTTAACTATGTATTTTTTTGGAATCGACCCACTTGTCATTTTGCCTTGGGTAGAAGTGGCCTTACCTAAATATTTGTCTAAATGTGTAATGAAAATTAATACAACTTTAAGTAGGATATACTTATGCCTAAGCCCTTAAGCTTACCGATTTAATTAAGCGGATGAACTTTGTTCAACATTATCTCGATTCCAGAATTATCTTTTCAGTACGTAAATAAAGTACCTACATGGATAATCTATATTAGCTATCTATGTCTTCACGGTACAAAGTACGAAAATAATAGAGGTGTGAGATTATGTAAAATACATGTAAGTAGGTACTTGTATGTATACTAAAAATATTAAGCTTTCAGTGTTTCTATTTAGAGTTAGGGATTAATCCGCGTAGTTAGGTCAAACTTAGAGGTACAGAAGTTGGGAGCTAGAGTTTTGTATATGTAATTAAATATTACGAGTACCTAATAAATCTAAAACTTTACGTATCCTAGTTTAAAAACTTTTAACAAGCGATTGAAGCGGCGATTCTGACGTTACTTGCACAACACTGTTATTAGTTTGCTCTGTGATTTTAATTCTAAAACTTGAGGAAAAGTGTCCAGATTAACGTGTTTTTTGGTGAAGTTATACTATAATGGATTGTGAAGAGGACTACAAACAGTTTGGTGATGTACATTCTTAATTTACTAATAAATCGAGTAAATATTGGAGTGGCAATTTAAGAATCTACCTGCAGTTTTCGACTGATTTCGTTCCGCTCGGCGTAAACCCATAAGCGACACGATCTGCATGGCGCTTACGACCTTTGTGTCAGAGCGCAGTGCACCGTGTGTTGTAAGCAGGAGCATTAAATGAGCGTTTGTTGCGGTGATCAATTCAGTGTTTCTCGTACATTACGTTGTTTCTTGGATGTGATACACTAATTTAGGTGCAAACATTTATGATGGCGCCAGTATGTATAAAATGCAATAATGCCATAGAAGGTAGAAACTTCTTGAAATGTTCTATATGCAAACAGATATTAGACATACAGTGCGCAGGAAGATCTAAGCTGTTTCATATTATGTCTGCTAAAAGTAAAAAAGAATGGGTGTGTATAACATGTCGCCCGTCACCAATCTCTCAAAAACCTGCTTCTAAAAAAACTTTATCAATAAAGGATAGTGATGAACATGCTCAAAATGTAACGTTAAGGAAAAAATACACAAATAATGGATCTCCCGCACCTTCCACGCCTTCAACGTCTAAGCAGCAAGAGGAAGAGCCCATAAGTACCTCTCCTTCCTTACACACAGGCCAGCATGATACACTAATTAGATCTAAATCAACGGAATCAATAATCCTTTCTAACGATTCTGTAGACGACACGCACGTTTTTTTAGAAGAAGACTTATCAAAGAGTCTCGAATTGACATACGACTCTAGTTTGGTACTGGAATTAAAGTCCGAAATCGAGCAATTAAAGCTTAACCTAGCAAGCACCGAAAACGAACTTCAAAATGTTATTTTAGAAAAAAATAATATTCAGCGTCAAAATGAGAAATTAACGCAAGAGTTATATACATTAAAAAACGTATACAACTCTCCGCAATTATCAAAAGCCGTAAGCCGTAAGGGCAGGCAATCACCAGCGTCCCCCATCGACAACAAAAAAACAAAGATGCAGGCGGACAACATAATAAAAATTATTTCTTTGGAACAGAATGTTACCAAATTACAAAATGATGTCCTTGAATCGGAGCAAGAAATTAAGTCTCTTAATCTAATAATCAATAACCTTGAAGAAGAGTTACTTAAATTTAGCGAAAAAGATTCGAGTATCGATGCTCAAGCCGCAAGTTTGTCATCCTTAACCCTCACGAGCCGTGCCGCACAGCAGGACCTGCAGGACTACAGCAGTCGGGGGCCCAATGTGGAGATAAGGCACCGCGCACCAGCAGTATCGAAACTTTGCATCATAAGTAGTCATAACTCGAGCTTACTGAATGTTACTGACCGTTCACTTAATGATTGTTTTCACTATCGCATAACAGGCGGTGGAATCGAAGAACTATTTGGTAATTTATCCGAAAAAGTGAAAAATTTTACTTATAACGACTTTTGTATAGTTTATATTGGTGAGAAAGATTTCCTCATGACGGTCGATTATAATGAGTTAACTTTATTAATAAGAAAAAATGTACAAAAAGTTGAGCATACTAATATAATAATATGTTTACCGACATTTAAATTATGTAATAACTCTAATCTGTTCAACAAACGAGTGGAATATTTTAATCAATTATTGTACCTAGATAATTTAACTCACGAGTATGCATACATTTATGATTCCAATAAAAATCTCGAATATTCAAATTATATGTTTAAACGCACAGGGACAATAAATAATAGAGGACTGTTAGCTATTTTTCAAAATGTTGCCGTTTTCATAGCTGAAATATTTTTTTTTCACTCACAAAGTACCATGCCTTCAATGGAAAGCAATTCATCAAATAGCCAGCCTCTCCAGCATTCCTTTCGCTGCAAGCTATTTTTCTAAAAATGATATACAAAAGCAAAATGCAACTGACTCAAAAAAAGAGAGTTCAAATACTCCAACCATAGGGGTTTTGCACCAAAACATTTCTGGCGTATTAAATAAACAGGAGCTACTTAATATGAACATAAATGATCTTGTAAACAATGGTACCCCAATTGATATTATTTGTTTAAGTGAAACTAATATTCTTCGAGGCTCAGAACGTAATTTGGAAATACATGACTTTCAGATAGCTGCCAGTTTCTCTCGCAGAAATACGAAAAGAGGTGGAGTGGCGATCCTTGTTCGAAATAATATAAGCTTTTCCCCAATAACCGAGGTCACCTCGCTTTCACAATCGCATTCTTTTGAATGCTGTGCGATTACACTGACACAGTATAACATAGTAGTAATCTGCATTTACACGAACAAAACACCAACATCAATTTCATCCATATTTTTCCAGAAACTGGAGCAACTTCTTAATACCATTTGCACAAATAAAAGAAAAAAATATGTATTATGTGGCGATTTTAATATCGACACCATGAAGTTATCATCAATTTCAAAAGAGTTTAAACAGATTTTAGATAATTACAACTTAGAACTAGTTACTAAATCTCCCACTAGAATAACTAATCGTTCGGAAACTTGTATTGATCATATAGCTACAAATGTAAAAAATGGTGATGCTACTATACATAATTTAGGATTATCTGACCACACCGCACAATCTTATCAAATACCAGTAAAGAAACGTTCTCCCCGGCCAGCCAGATGGTGGTTTGTGTATAGAAGAGATTATAGCCAAGCAAATCAGTTGAAGTTTTTAAAATGTATAGAGAGCTTATCATTTAGTGAAGTATTAACAGATTATGACGCCAATGATGCATTTATTAAATTTATTGACATATCCCTATTATTTTACAACCTTTGTTTTCCAGTTAACAAAGTAAAAATATTTAACAATTCATTTAAATCCAAGTATATAACTAAAGGACTCCGTCATTGTTCTAAGCAGAAGCGTCAACTTTACTTACGAAGTAGAGGCTCTGAGGACTATAAGCAGAGTTATAGACGGTACTCTCATATTCTTAAAAAATGCTTTTTATATCACCAAAAATCTAATAATTTAAGATATATTAATAACAGTAGTAATAAATGTAAAGCAGTATGGAACGTTATTAAGAATTATACTTCAACTGACTGCAATAGCGCATCGGTTGACCAAGTTACTTTAAATGATAAAATTATTAGGGATCCTCAAGATATTGCCAATTGTTTTAATGATTACTTTATTGGTGTCGTTCGCGATAATGTAGCGGTTGTTTCTACGGACACTAGCAATATAACAAATAATCCTTCTACTATCTACCTTAACCCGATTGGCTCATTTGAATTAATCAAGCTGATCAAGTCACTTAAGAACTCAAAATCTGTAGGTCATGATGAAGTGAGAACTGATATAGTTAAACTGTGTATCCATATAATCGATAAGCCTCTTTTACACGTAATAAATCTTTCTTTGCTGCAAGGCGTGTTCCCGGATCCCTTAAAAATATCAGTGGTGAAGCCCCTTCACAAGAAAGGAGCAAAGTCTGACATGGGAAATTACAGGCCGGTTACACTGATATCGGTTTTCGCAAAAATCTATGAGAAAGTAATGTTTAGTAGATTACTGAACTTTGTAGAACGCCATAATATTATTACAGAGGAGCAGTATGGTTTTCGCAGATCGAGGTGTACAACTTTGGCGACATTCAAACTTGTGAATCATGTATTAAATTCAATTGATAACAAGATTCCTGTGACAGTTCTTTTCTTAGATATGAGCAGAGCTTTTGATTTTGTATGTCATAAACGTATAGCGAGTAAATTATATAAGTATGGTATTCGTGGCCCGGCTCTAGATTGGATCAAGTCATACCTAAGTGAAAGAAGCCAATGTGTCGAGACCCTAAAATATTGCAGTAAAGCTAAAACTTTAAGCTCTTATAAGTCTTCTTTTAAATATAATAATTATGGAGTACCACAAGGAAGTATTTTGGGGCCCCTATTGTTCTTATTATATATCAATGACCTACCACAGTGCTTAAACAATGATAGCTGCATACTATATGCAGATGATACATCTATAATTGTAAATTGCAAAAATATTTTGACATATAACGATGACTTGAACAAAGCACTAACTAGCACTGTAGAATGGTTGAAACTGAATAATCTAAAAATAAATGTTAAGAAGACTAGCTATATACAGTTCAGCACTGCAAGAGGCAACACACAACAACTGAATATTAGCTTCGATAACGAGTCTGTAAGCGAAGTGCAACACACAAGATTTTTAGGCATAACCATTGACAGTCACTGTCACTGGACGGAGCATGCCGAGAATGTGCGATCCAAAGTAAACAGTTTTATTTTTGCTTTAAGACGAATTAGTCAAACGGTTTCTGTTGAAGCTGCGCTACTCGCTTATAATGGCTACGTTCACTCTGTCTTGCGATATGGACTAGTAATTTGGGGAAACTGTATTCATAGAGAAGCAATATTCATATTACAGAAACGTTGTATCAAAGCCATATTCTCCTTACATATTAGGGATTCCTGTCGTACTGAGTTCATAGAAAATAACATTCTCACCTTCCCCGGTATGTACATTTATGAAGTGTGTGTTTTTGTACACAAATATAAATATTTATTTGTCGAACTTCAGTCCTTGGGTCCTCGGGAAACAAGAACACAATATAAATATACTTTACATAAACCTTCGGTGAAACTGGCACTCTCCTCAAGAAATTCGTATGTAATGTGTATTCGTATTTACAATAAATTACCTGACATTTTTAAAATTTTGCAATTAAATATATTTAAGTCTAAAATTCGTGCATGGTTAGTACAAAGATGTTTTCATAATATTAATGAGTTTTTTGATTATGTTTGAATTGTTTGTTTATATTGACTGTCATGTTGGTTTAAGTTTGACTTGAAATGTCATGTGACTTGTGTATAATGAGCATTGCAAATGATAAACCCGATTATAATTGTATTTTACTTAATAATTTAAATAACTAGTTGACATCATTTTAATTTAATTTTTAATTTTAATTTGTAATTTTTGTAATTCTTATATACTTAATAGCTATTTGCAATTTTGTTTGTACACCTGAAAAGGTAGAGTTTTGGTGAGACCCATGTATAATTGTTATTTTAGTACTTACTGGCAATGTAACCCATTTCTCACAGACAATAAAGATTATGATTATGATTATGATTATGCAAAAAAAATACGTACTTAGTTATTAAGGGATTTGTTAAAACAATAATCACGATTAAGCCGCAGAAACTAGATTGTCAGCCTCCGTAGCCTAGTTGGTAGCGACCCCGCCTACGAAGCTGGAGGTTCTGGGTTTGAATCCCGGCGAGGGCATTATTTGTGTATTTATTTATCACGAATATTTGTTCCTTGGTCATGGCTGCCTATGTATTTAAGTATCTATATGTATCTATCTATTATATATATCGTCGCCTGGTACCTATCACATCACAAGCCTTAATTGAGCTTACCGTGGGACTAGGTCGATTTGTGTAATATGTCCCAAGATATTTATTTATTTATATGTATAGGTAATGTTCGTACCTGCACACGAAACGTGACATGGTTTTCACTATTGCCTAACCTACCTACGTATAATCTTGCGTACATGTTTTCAAAGTAGATACTGTCAAGCAAGTCCCGTCAACAGCATAATCCAAAGCTAAGGGCTCCCGAGGGAGGACCCAAATCTAAACAAAAATAAATCCTCCGTCTGACTGTGTAAATGTTTTCGTTATATAACGCAATAAGGAAGGGTGACCTTTGAAAGGTATATTCTCTTTGCTTATATAGAACAGGCGATTTCATCTTATTAAACTTATTAGGTATACCTATCATGATGATGGCAAACAAGCATACGATCCTCCTATTCGGGCGTATGCTAAGGACTACTAGTTACCGGGCAATGGACAACCTTTATAAGAAGAAGTAAGATTTTCTTTTAACAATTTTAGTTAAATGCATGTAGGGATGACTAAGTACAAAACAAATATGCTAGTGTAAGGCCTGTTGTTTTCTGAGGCGGACGTCTTTCAGACCAAACGAGCATTCGCTATTATAACCCCCTACTCTACGAAATTCGATCGTTACACAAAACGTGATTCGTTGATTTCGTAGAGTGAGGGATAGAATAGTGAATGCTCGTTTGGTCTGAATGCACCTTTGGATATTGTTTAGAATTATTCTGATGAACTTCGTCAGTTTCGCTAAATCACACAGTATGTAAAGTTCGAATAAAAAACCTTCTCACATTTCACGAGGTCAAGCAATTGGCTATTGGTAATTTAATAACAAAATGTTTGAACTGATAGGTGAACTTATATCATATTTGTTTACAAATTTGTCTATTAAAGTGATAAAACCACCTGGCTTTTAGTGAGTAGTAGTAGGTAGTAGAGAACTTAGATATATGAAAATAAGGATTTGATAATTTCACCTAAATAATCTAGGGAAATATAAAACAAAACATTACATTTTTTTTGGACGATATCCTGATTTCAGTAAGCAGCGTCGAATTAACCTAACAGGTAGCATAACATGCTAAGGACCCAACGCAGAGATGAGTCCAAGGCTTCAATTAAAAAAAAAAATTTTTTTAGAGAAAAATATGCCGCGATTCCCACAGATTGATTTGTTGAGTTTTCACATTGTTTATGTTTCATTTGATTTACACGACAGCATAATTCACCTTCGTTTGGCAGGCCTTTGGAATATTTAGCAATACTTTTGTTTATACTGGGCCCTTTTCAGCCCGCGTGAACGAATAGGGACCCGACCTCTGGAATTAAAATAAATACGACTCAGACTGTTCATATATTTGTAAAGGGTAAACCAATAGATATTACCCAAGTTTCGTAGATATAAAAACTTTAGGTGTAAACCAGTATTTTGTATAAAGTTTAAGTATCGATTAGGTGATTGATTTCCTAATTCAATTACGTAGAGGTACTTATTCTGCCAGTAGGTATCTTATGATTTATTTTTTAATTAGGTACTTACATTATCTACATGAGCCTAGATTCGTACCAGAGTTGGGCAAACAGTTATATGATTACCTACTCCTTCCGATTACTTTTGTATGTGTACTTTATAAACTATATTAACTACAAAGTACACATACAAATGTAATTTAGGGAAGTAATCATATTTATTTTTTCTCAACTCTGATTCGTACGTACTGGTTTCGCAACTATGTAAAAACATTAAATACTTAAATGTGTCTCTACCTCCTTGTCGGGTTATCATTATTGGCCGGCAAGAAGAAAAGAAAATTATATATGTCATTCATCGACCGAAAACTCTAATGTCACAAATTTAATGAAGAGAAGCACATGCATGTAAAATATAAATAGAAATCTAAACTTCTTCAAGAAACCTATAATAAGTGCCGCTACCGTCTAGCTACAATGTTCACTCGATAAGGAAAAAAGGAACCAGTACATAATTATAATTGGTAAGTTGCACCCCCATTTTTTGGCCACAACGAGCCGGATTTTTCCAAATTTATTAATTTATTTAATACATTATTCAACCTTGTTGCTCACTGAATTAGCGGTTCAAAATTATTTCAGTATATTTAGGTTTCGTATTTCTTAACAAATGTTCCGTCTTTATTTCAAATATTAATGTATGGTCAGTTTTCTAAGCTATTGATTATTGTCTGTTATTAATATTTACGTAGCGTGTGGGATTATTCATCGCGCTACCTTTTGCACAAATGCAAATAATTTATAATTGTCATTTTGTGTCATATTTTGTCACGGGATATTTTTGCATGTCATGTTGCTTATAATTCAGTGTATTTAAGTTAAAAATACATTGAACTGAACTGAACAGGTATGGGTAAGCTATTCCTAAAAGCCTCAGTTTTTCTTCAACTGTAATTAATGTTGATTCTTTATTTTGTGACTTAGTAGTAACATATCTTGTATTAAGGTATTATACAGGATATACGTTCTTCGACTTGCATTAAGTTACCATCCAAGTTGAACGTAATTTATAGTAATTGTGCAAATTAGGCATTTTTATTTTTACATTTTTTCGAGCTGTCATTATAACAGCGAACCATGGCAACGCCTAGTGCTAAGTCTGAGGCGAGACTCAAACTCGCGGAAGCTAAACGTGCTCAATGTTTCATGCGCCTCCAAGGCATTTATGAGATGATCCCAAAGCTTAACAGCGACAAGAAGATTTTCTCGCAGTTCATCGCGCAAGCTCGATT
Organism: Thaumatotibia leucotreta; assembly: GCA_025490895.1. Taxonomy (NCBI): domain Eukaryota; kingdom Metazoa; phylum Arthropoda; class Insecta; order Lepidoptera; family Tortricidae; genus Thaumatotibia; species Thaumatotibia leucotreta. The sequence goes on from JALPQI010031296.1 coordinate 21,929, forward strand.
GGTCGACCAACTGAGGAAAGATTTTATTGAGCTGATGGATGACGTCAATCTTCTGAACTTGGAGTTGGACCCAGAGTACATCGTGAACTATAGTGCAATGAGCGCATTTGAAGATATCTACTGCGTAATCAAATGTCAAATTTCAAAAATTGACGCACCTGCTTCGAGCTTCTCGACACCCCGGGAGTCAAGTCACTCATGTCACGACGACTCTATTAAAATTCCACGGATCGATCTGCCTTCGTTTGATGGAGATATTCAAAACTTTCCATTCTTTTATGAAACATTTAAGCGTGTTATACATGAGAATAAAAAACTTACAGATTCTGAGCGTGTTCATTATTTATTTAGTCATCTGACAGGAAAGGCAAAGTCTATCTGTGCGGGAGTTATACCTGCCGCAGAAAACTACAACACAGTTTGGGAAGCTTTAATCGCGAAATATGATGATAAACGCGCATTAGGTACGTCATATTTAAACCAGCTGTTTTCGATGAAGCCTGTCAATGTCAACGGTCCTTCGGCATCTAATCTAGAAAAAACAATTGATTCTTTTGCTGCTACTATTTCAGCAATAAGGCAACTGAAGCTCGAGAACTTGAGTGATTTTATTTTCATTCATCTGGGTCTTAAGTTATTAGATTCAGATACAACAAAGAATTTCGAGATGTCGATTCGGAATTCTTCTAAAATGCCTACATATGACGAATTCATTTGCTTCGTTAGGGAACAAGTGAAGATTTTATATCGCACATCGCAACGAGCGCCACCCAAGGTTGAAAGCTCCGCTGCCAGCAATAGCAATCCGCGGGCTCCTCTTCCTCGCACGCCTCAAGCGTATGTCAGCACGCACGGGAATGACAACGAGTATCCATGTGCTATGTGCAAGAGTAATGATCACTCGCAACTTTATAGTTGTAACAAGTTTATAAAACTGACGCCTAACGAAAAATTTAATTTCGTTAAGGAAGTTCACGCGTGCACAAATTGCTTGAACACGCAGCATACCTCATCTAAATGCTCTTCAAAGAAAACTTGTCGTAAATGTAAAGGTAAACATCATACTACTTTACATTTTGATACCTCGAAATCTACTGCGAATACAAACGACTCCAAGTCCTCACATAAGAATGATTGTGAAGATACCACAAAATCATCTGTAAAGGACAACGAACCATCTGTATGTACATTATCGTCATCGAGCCTGAGTGGATCTCCCATAACGGAAGTACTCGGCACTGCTAAGGTACTCGCTAGTGGACGTAACGGCAAGGACAAGGTTTTGAGATGTCTGATCGATCCGGGCTCACAGAAACATTATGTTACACTGCAGTGCTGCAAGAACTTAGGTCTCTCGGTACGTAGCAGCCCTGTGACCTCAGTAAGCTGATTGTGTGGAACGAAAATCAAGAAACCCATCCGAGGAGCTGTAAGCTTAACTTTTAGGTCAAGATATGATCCTAAATATCAATATACTATCGATGCGCTAGTTTTAGATGAAATTACGCCCGATTTACCCACCTGTCATATTGATTTATCGGCTCTATCGTCTTCTGATCTGCTTGATAATTTACATCTAGCAGATGACACCTGGGCTACCCCAGGCGAAATAGATGTGCTTCTTGGTGTTAAATTATTCTCCAAATTATTCATGACAGAGGTAATTGTAAACGAGCCTGGTCTGCCTGATGCTTTGAAAACTACGTTGGGGTATGTCATACTAGGTGATGCTCCCGCAGTCGACGCTTCCTATTCGGCTGCTGGGTATTTTACTTCTGTCGATGTAGGAAATTTATTGCAAAAATTTTGGGAAATTGAAGATTTAGATGGAGGAGTGATTCATAGTCCAGAAGACAGAAATGCTGAAGAGATGTTCAAAAATACTGTCAATCGCTTAGAAGATGGGCGGTATGAAGTAGCACTTCCATTTAAATTGGACCCAAGCAATTTAGGCGATTCTTACAAGATGGCTGAACGCAGGTTTTTATCGCTGGAAAGAAAATTTCGCTTACAACCTGAATTGAAAACAGCTTACGATGAAGTGATTCGTGAACATATTGATAAAAGTTACTTATCTGAGGTTCCGAACGATAAGTCAAATGATGCTTATCATATACCTTCTCATGCAATTGTCCGTAATGACAGGACTACTACAAAGGTTAGAGTGGTTCTAGATGCTAGTGCGCAGACCACAAGCGGTTTATCATTAAATGATATTCTGCACGCAGGACCAAGTCTTCAAGCCGATTTGTTCTGCATTTTACTCAACCTACGATTGTTTTCCGTAGCTATCACGTCTGATGTACGTCAAATGTATCTGTGTATTGACGTACGGGGGGAGGATCGTCCTTATCAGCGTATACTTTATAGGTTTAGCCCTGAGGAAAGTATTAGAGTGTTTCAGTATAATAGGGTAGCTTTCGGTCTACGCAGCAGTCCTTTTCTGGCACTGCGAACTGTCAAACAGTTAGTAGCCGACGAAGGTGATAAATACCCACTTGCAAAAGATATTGCATCTCGTGATATTTATATGGATGATGTAGCCAGTTCAGTTATTGACGAAGAGCAGGCTGTGCTTGCGACTAAACAACTGCTGGAATTGTTCTTGAAAGGCGGTTTCCAGCTAGCTAAGTGGTCTTCAAATTCTGCAGCTGTTCTAAAGGAAATACCGGAAGAACTACATCTGTCCCAAAGTGTCACCTTCGATGATGATACAACATTGAAGATATTAGGTCTTCGTTGGTATCCTGGTGAAGACGTATTTAGGTTCCAGGTTAGCCCTGACGATCGACCGTGTAATAAAAGAAACATTCTGTCGTCAGTAGCTCGACTATTCGATGTTCTGGGCCTGGTTGCCCCTGTTATCGTATTCGCCAAGCTTCTTATAAAGGAGTTATGGTTGTTGAAAATGGACTGGAACGAATCGCCGCCTGATCATATCGTGCGTCAGTGGCAACAGTTCCAAAGTGAACTACCGCTACTTTCTAACATGAGTATCCCACGACATATTGGTGTTATTGAAAATTGCTCATTAACTATCGTCGGTTTTGCGGATGCAAGTGAAAAGGCGTACGGTGGAGTAGTTTACGCGTACGTAACCATTCCTAATGATGACCGAGGTCTCATTAATTTAATTTGTGCCAAGTCAAAGGTAGCGCCTGTAAAGGTTGTCAGCCTAGCAAGGTTGGAATTATGCGCAGCATTGCTATTGTCGCAGCTCATGAAAAGGGTTATTGATACCTACTCATCGAGATACCCAATTGACTCTGTATTGGCATTTTCGGATTCAACAGTAACACTTTGTTGGATTCATTCGTCGCCTCATCGATGGCAAACCTTCGTAGCCAATCGAGTTACCAAGATCCAAGAGAACTTGTCAAGTGATCACTTTCATCACATCAAAGGAACAGAAAATCCTAGCGACTGCTTGTCTAGAGGCTTAACTCCAGCTCAACTGGTGAACCATCCACTATGGCTATCGGGCCCTCCATGGATGAAGCTTTCAAAAACTGAATGGCCGATTCAAGCATTTGTACCGGACGAAGTTATCGCTCCTGAAGAAAAAACGGTTTCTTTATTTACATTTGACAATTCGAAAGACAACATAATTTACGACTTGTCGAAACGGTTCTCGTCATGGACACGGTATGTACGCACAGTTGTTTATGTGTTGAAATTTATTAAAAAATTGCCTTTAGGTCCTATTAATGCTGATGACATAATAGCAGCCGAATTAGAGATTGTACGAGCTCTGCAAATGGTTTATTTCGGTCAACATATTTCAGACATGAACCTAAAGAAAGGTTTTACAAAGAGTTTAGCAAATCTGAAGCCATTTATTGATGATGGCATCCTTCGCGTTGGAGGACGTCTGAGTAATTCCAGTGAAGATTACGATTATAAACACCCCGTGTTATTGCCACGTCGTGATCATATCATTAATCTGCTGATCGATCATTATCATCGACGCAATTTACATGCAGGACCTGAAACTCTTATATCTATTCTTCGACATCGATTCTGGATCATATCCGCTAGATGTATTATTCGGCATCGGATTCACTTATGCAATTACTGCTTCCGGATCAAGCCAAAGGCTAAATACCCAATGATGGCAGATTTACCAGCATGTAGGGTAAATCAAGTTGAAAAGGCTTTTATTCATACTGGGTGTGATTACGCTGGCCCATGGTATTGTACCCCTGTTCGACGAAGAGGAGCAAAGAGTCAAAAGGTGTATTTGTGCTTATTCACATGTCTCACAACGAGAGCAATTCATTTGGAACTTGCTACCGATTTAAGTACGGCATGTTTTATGTCAGCATTTAAGCGGTTTTTATCCAGACGTGGTCCTGTAAAATATATGTACAGTGATAATGGAACTAACTTTCAGGGAGCCAATACGTATTTGAAGGAGCTTCATGACTTCCTCGCTAATGAATATCGTGATGCTTGGGAGAATGAACTATCCGCCAATCAAATAATTTGGCGATTTATCCCTCCTAGTGCTCCCCATTTTGGAGGATGCTGGGAAAGTAATGTCAAATGTGTCAAGTCTCATTTGTTTCGTACAATAGGTAAACAAATATTGTCATTTGAGGAATTAATGACAGTTTTAAGGCAAATTGAGGCTTTATTAAACTCGCGACCTTTATCCGTTCTAAGCTCTGATCCAGCTGAACCTTCTGCATTGACTCCAGCTCATTTTCTTAATGTTACTCCATTAACATATCTTCCAGCTGCGTCTGTTGCGGAGGTAACATCTGATCATCTTTTGCAAAGATATCAATTATTAGATCGTTTGACTCAATCGTTTTGGAAGAGGTGGCGCGATGAATACTTGCACACGTTGCAAACTAGGCAAAAATGGAATACTCCTTCTCAACCTGTTAAGGAAGGAACAGTTGTAGTCATCCTTCAAGAGAACGTTATGCCTCTACATTGGCCGTTAGGTCTTATAACGGAACTAATTGCAGGCAAAGATGGTATTGCTAGAGTTGCTTTAGTTAAAACAAAATCTGGCATACTTAAACGACCTTTAGTCAAATTATGTCCTTTGCCTTCGCAATGATTATATTATTAGTTTTGTCTTATGTTATATAGGCCTAAATATAGTTATGTTATTTTAGTTTTCTCTGAGCAATAAGGATGCTATTTTGTGATAAATAATTTATTTGTGTTAACTATTTCGAAAGCTATTTCTTTCAAGGCCGGGGGAATGGTTTCGCAACTATGTAAAAACATTAAATACTTAAATGTGTCTCTACCTCCTTGTCGGGTTATCATTATTGGCCGGCAAGAAGAAAAGAAAATTATATATGTCATTCATCGACCGAAAACTCTAATGTCACAAATTTAATGAAGAGAAGCACATGCATGTAAAATATAAATAGAAATCTAAACTTCTTCAAGAAACCTATAATAAGTGCCGCTACCGTCTAGCTACAATGTTCACTCGATAAGGAAAAAAGGAACCAGTACATAATTATAATTGGTAAGTTGCACCCCCACGTACCATTTCTTACCTAAGTATATGTAAGAAGCTGATATTTTAGCCTTAATGTGTATAATTTCGAAAGGCGCTCTAGAAAATGGCAAGAAATCTTCGGTCGTGAAAGTAATCCGTAGAAGTACCTACCTAAAGCCAAATCCAGGTGATCAAGTCGAACTATCAAAGGTCGATTTGATATGTTATCACTAATCAGTTTAATATAATTTTGACTTTAACCCTGATGCGTTGAAGAAACAGATCGATTCACAAGGGCTGGTATGAATGAAATGAATGAATTACATAATGTGTAGGTACGCGGTTCCATTATTACTTACCTGACCTACTTACTGCGAACACCGAAAACCCTAAATTTCAGGGATTTGTCTCTGTCCCACTAATGGCGCTTTCCTTGGAGTGATGGAGACAAATCCCCGAAATTTGCGGAATTCGGAGTTCGCGGTAGGGCCGCTGTTTGTTTTGTATGGTTGTCGAGTACAGAACAGTAATCGGTGAGCATGCTTATCTATGTGCATGACTGTGTCGCTGACGTGACAGCAAAGGATCTTTGTGACCGCCATACATACAGGCATGTAATATACCGGGGGTAGCACGTATTATTAATAAATAAATGGAAATAAACTTAGAAATTTCACAGCTACACGTGTCCGATTTAGGGTGCGAGAAACACATAATATTATTTCTGATGAACTTTTTTTGCTAATCGATCGTTTTTAGGATAAACTTGTCCATGGCAAAATAACCGACTTGAAAATTTTTTTCCGTACAAAACACAAAAAAATATACAAATGGCGGACTTAATGCCTAATGGCATTCTCTACCAGTCAACCATAAGGCCAAACAGTAAAACGAATAAAAAGGTGCAAAGGAGACAAAAGCAATGTTATTAATGTTATTATATTAGGTATTGTATTTTTTCACATTCTGTTTTTAAGACAATCGACGCTATTCCGTTTGGTCCTTTGAATTATGGGTATTAAGACATTTTTAAGACCGATTCCCCATACCAGCACGGGATCAGGTACTCCCATTGGAACCGTAAATCCGCTCTAGAACCATGTCAAAATGACAAGTAGTAAGATATTTCTTACAAACTGATTTATAACGCTACTTTGACATAGTTCCTGACATGTTATCACTAAAAATACTGGATAGTTAGGTTCAAGTTACGCTAAAATTCCTTGTAAACTGTGAAGTGTGAAACAAGGAAAAGCCAACTATAAATAGTTCCCAAGTAAAGGCTTTAAAAGGGTATGGTACATGACATGGCTAATTGTCTGTGTGTAGTCGATCGCATACTACCTACTACGATGCGGAAAAAATGCCGGGATTTTGCTAAATGCAGAGCTACGTTCGTAGCGCTACGTCGTAACCAATATCTATGGCCATAAAATTGGTACCAATTGGTTGGCTGTACATACCCTCACACACCCGCTATCTATATTAAAACGGTGCTGACATATCGATATATTATGTTTCCATAAACGTGCGAGACCTCTCCATAATGCAATACCTAAAGTCAAGAACTTTCGCGAACATCTCTATAGCAGTTGTAGCATTCAGCGACAAAAGCAAAAAGGCGTAACTCCACTGAATCCACAGATTCATACGCCTCTTTAAAACTGAGCAGAACACATACAGAGGGATTTGTATCGATTGGCCTCCCGCCGGGCATCGGGAATTTATGGGAGAATTTTATTACAAATCTCTTTGCTAAGGACGCTGTGAATGTTTACACGATGTTTATCGTTTAATAGCTTGGATTTTATTGAATTCCAAGGACCTAATTTGTAATGGATTTACATATAAAGTATGACCTATATTTTAGTAATATTCTTGTATGTAATAGTCTCGTCCTGCTCAATGTGATTCCTAAAGAACATATTAAGTTTTTGGCATGTTGAACTGAACTTACGCCAAAATCTCTTTTTTCTTGTAAACTGTGAAATAATTAGTTCTCAAATAAAAGCTTTATATAAAGGCTTTACATGACATGGCTAATTGTCTGTACACACGTGTAGTCGATCGCATATTACCTACTACGATGCGGAAAAAATGCCGGGATCTTGCTAAATGCAGTGGTGCTTAGCCAAGTTGCCAATCGCTAGCGCTTGCTAGCGCATCGTAGTTTTCCCTCTTTGTTGCACTAATATAAAGGAGTGACAGAGAGGGAAAACTACGATGCGCTAGCAAGCGCTTGCGATTGGCAACTTGGCTAAGCATCCAGGGGCCTATTTCTCGTACCTTATTAGACTAGTAATATTAGTCCATGGGCTAATATTTTTTACAAGTTTACAAATTTGCGTTTCTCGAAGCCACTCTAATAAAATATTAGTTACTAGTTACCAACTAATAAATATTAACTAATATTATTAGCCCTAATTTGGTTTTGGTTTCTCGAATACAAAGAAAAATATCTACACTTGTAAAATACACTCATAAAGCTATTAGTCGCCGAAGCTTGGTAAAAAATATTAGTCCAAACTATTAGCGTGTTACTTTTACAGTTAACCAAAGAAAATTATAAAATGTGGACGGATTCGGATGAGAAATCATTAAAATTGTTTAGTCCTTCCATTTTTACGTTTATCTATTTAGGTTAACGTATCCAAAAAGCTTCCAAATAAAATATCTCTGACTTCCAATATATTCCTCAAAACCATCAACTTCATATCCATTCTTCATAAAGGACTATGCGTCAAAATGGACCAAAAACCAACAAAGCTGGGAGTAGTGCCATTAAAAAGGTCTGTTTATGTTCTTTATTTCATTCTATAGGTGCAAAGTTGAATTCCATGGGATAATTTTATATGAGTAAGGCGTTCTGCGGGTACTCTCTAAGTAAATCACCGTCGTTCAGACACCATTCATCATAGTATTTACTCTGACTAAAATACAAATATCTCCGTTTTGCAATGGAATTGAACATAGTACCCATATAATGAAATGAAATAAATGAAAATACCTATTTAATGACACCACTTTCATCTCTGTTGGTTCTTGGTCCACTCTCCATACAAATATACCCATGGTCCTTTAGATATTTGATTTTAACTAAACAAATGCTCTTTACCGCCAATGATTTTTTTTAATATGTAATTAAGGCATGGGTAATACCCCAATCAGCCAAGCTGGACTAATATTTTTTATTAGTGTACCAATATTAGTTACTAGTCTAATAATTATTTTCGAGAAACAGAAAATATTAGGACTTGTAAAATTTTCACTAGTAACTAATAACTAATATACTTGTAAACTAATAGTTACGAGAAATAGGCCCCAGAGCTACGTTCGTAGCGCTACGTCGTAGCCAATATCTCTATGGCTATAAAATTGTTAATTTTCACATGAGTTTCAACCGCCTTATTTCTTCGGTCACATTTTTAATAAAGTTTCTTTACATTTTGATGCTACTCGTGTGTGTTTGTCTGTCTATTTGGTAGTTGTCGGGCTTTTAGATAGAGAACCGACAATATCATCAATAATGTTAACACAGTCTGCAAAAAAACGAGTTCAACGAAGTCCAGGATGTTTAGCCAAGTTGCCAATCGCTAACGCTTGATAGCGTATCGTAGTTTTCCCTCTCTGTCAGTCTTTCATATTAGTGCGACAAAGACAGTTAGCTGCCTTTCGTTTACGATTGACGATTAAGCGCTAGCGATTGGCAACTTGGCTAAGCATCCATCCTGGATCCGCGCCTGAATAAATTAGGCAATTAGATTAAAGTATTAATAGTCCCCTTTTGCTAATTTGGTGACCTTAAAAAATAGCCTGTTATGTCTTTAAAAATGTCTTAAAAGTAAGGCTGTAAAAAGATACTAGGACCCAGAATACGAATTGCTCTACATAATATAAAATTTATTAGCAAAAGCAAAGGAAAATTACATTTTTTGTTGAGTAAAATACGCAAATAGAATGAACGCTTTAATCCCAAGGATCGATAAGCAATTCGCGGAATGTTTCGAGCGAGTAAGTTGTGGGTAGTCGAGCGTGGCTTTAACTGGAATGCTACAAGTAATTACTTTTTCACCACACTGGGCGTCGCTGCAGACAAGTCAATTGATTTCTTAATATCTGCTGGGTATCGAATATAACAAAAATAGCAGTAATTATTTTATATTAAGATGTGAGCCTTTTATTTAGGTTCTATTTTGTCTAGGAAAAAGTAGAAAAAAATCTCATCCACTTTTTTATATACCTACTACTAAAAATAGAACTCTAAATACGCCATTGCCGCTAAATCAGCCGATCGAGCCAGAGACTGCAGTGTGATGAATTTATTGAAGACAGATTATGGGCAGCGGCGCCAACTTGCTTAGGCAATTATTATGGTCATTGTCTCCATAATGCGTCCATAGCCTCCGTAGCCTAGTTGGTAGTGACCCTGCCTACGAAGCTGGAGGTTCCGGGTTCGAATCCCGGCGAGGGCATTCTTTGTGTATTTATTTATCACAAATGTTTGTTCCTTGGTCATGGCTGTCTATGTATTTAAGTATCTATATGTATCTATCTATTATATATATCGTCGCCTGGTACCCACATCACAAGCCTTAATTGAGCTTACCGTGGGACTAGGTCGATTTGTGTAAGATGTCCCAAGATATTTATTTATTTATTTATACTTCAGTTCATCCTAGCAGTAGACTGAGATAGGCTGATAATGATGATCACTAAATTATACCCGAAAACAGATCGCTACTACTTTTGTTACATTAAGTATGTAGCTTATATGAGGTCGCTAAGTAATTTCATGGTAATATTGTGTATTTTTTAAATATAGCCATTAATAGTGTGAGCTTTTATAGTATATTTTGCAAATATAAATAGTTAAAAAGAATACATTTTTAAGAAGATGTCCACCTTACTCTAAAGTCTAAGTTTTCGCCCTTGAGTGTAAATGCACATACTAGTATAACATACACTTTCATATCTTACCGTACGTTGCTACGCCGTAGACAGCTACGACGGTTCCCACGTAGCCTTCACGTGACTTCGGCTTTCTTTAATATTTTCGACGTTTTGTGTTCGCTACGAAACTTGTGTTGCATTATTCATACAGTGTGATCGTAAAAGAGAAATAATATACTACAATACAGACTGTCTTTGACCTTGGTAGTCTTAATAGAGCTGTATAAAGGGCGTTACGGTAAGCGCATTGGCGGTTCTTTAGGTACCGGGTATAATAAAAATTGCATAATAAAAATACTATACAGTGATCCCTTGTTTAAGGCGCCATCCATTGCCTCCAAAGCTGTTTTTTCATCTGATTCATCTCTAACACCTTTCGTGATATGAATGTCTGGTAACGCGTCATGACAGTCATGACATGACGGTACAATCGAATTATTTTCTGTCTGACTCACCTCTAAAGTAAGGTTTGGTGGCCGAAGAAGGAGTTACTATATTTTATCTGTCTGACGGGTGGCGAAGGTGGGCCTGGTTTCCTCGTTTATCTTCTTACCTCTCTGAGTGGCTGAGGGCTACGGAAGGAGACCCGTGGTTAGGAGGCTGTAAAGGCTAGTTCGGCGGACCTGGCTCGCTGCTTCGTCTGCTCGTTTCTTACACCTCCCTAAATGGCAAAGGGCTACTGAAAGTAGGCCTCGGCAAGTGGGGCGTGATGACTCGCCCGGCAGGACCGACTTACCACCGCCACTGCTCGTTTATCACCTTGTCTTTCTGAGGTAAAATCCTAAGACACAGGGCTACGGAAGGTGGATCGCGGCTAGCTTGTCATTAGGGCTCGTTCGGTAGCCTGCCTTTGTCTCCTTACCTGTCTGAGTGGCTGAGAGCGACGGAAGGCAGGCCGTGGCTAGCAAACCTCGAAAGCTCGTCCAGCGGGCATGGATTGCTGCCTCTTCTGGTTTATTTCTTCACCTCTCTGAATGGCTGAGGGCGACGGAAGGTGAGCCACGACTTGCTAGCCTGCTGGACTTGATTGCTAGTCCGGTGGGCCTGTATTGCTGCCTCTTCTGGTTTATTTCCTCACCTCTCTGAGTGGCTGAGGGCGACCGAAGGAGGGCCGCGGCTAGCAGGCCTCGAGGGCTCGTCCGGCGGGCCTGGCTCGCCGCCGCCACTGCTCGTTTGTCTCGTCTGAAAACACATCTGTGTTAGAATCTTCCGCTAAGTATTTTTGTATTAAGTATTTGTTAGGACAAAGAACTCTTTAAGTTGCTTTTCTCTTGAGCCATTGTATGGGAATTATATACAGCTAACATCAGTGCACGTAACCCTCAAAGGCTATCAAGCAACTTATTCGGAGGATGAGGTTAATAACCCCTTTATTTTTTAAACCAAACGAGCGAATGCTCATTCTATCCCCACTCTACGAAATCAACGAATTTCGACGAATCACGGTTTGTGTAACGAACGAATTTCGTAGTGTGGGGGATAGAATGAGCATTCGCTCGTTTGGTCTAAATCTACCTTTAGATATCGATTAAGTATGTTGATTCGTTGGTGTTACGCTCGTGTCCTTACGCGTTAACCAGCAAAACGAACGTGACTTAAGTCTCAACATTCACCCAAAGGAACATAAAATAAACATAACTATTTACCATATATTATTCTACCTATATAAGAATCTTTTGCACACAAGGAAATAACTAGACTTGGGTGAGTAGTGGGTAAGCAGTACGGAGTGGATGGCACACAGAAATATAGGTCAGTCACTGCCCTGATCTTGTTTACCTAAGAGTGTTTCCAGAAACAGTACTTTAACTTCAAATATACGTATAAAATTTAAACATATTTAATAAAACAGTCTTATTCATTTTTTGAACCCTTTTCGAAATTTTTGAAGTGGCTAGGACACGGGTTTCACACATATAACACAAATCGTCACAACACACTGGATCAGAGAAATGTGACCACATTAAAGGCATGAAATCGTTATTAATCGTTATAGGTTTGTTCTGATGCGACACTGCTCAGAAAAAAATATATAAGTAACTATACATATGGTTTTAGTTTTATAGGGTTCGAGTAGGCTACTGTGACAGTCCTTATACTGTGGTCTGTTGTTACCGATCCAATTGACCCAGCCATATTGAAGCTATTGCTCGATAGAATTCTATCAAATAACTTATCATGTTTTCCTGATATTTCGTCTAAGGTCAAAGGTACTCTTTTACATAAGTTTTTTCCTCGAGTGGAGAATATGTTTGTTCGGCTCCTCGTGGCTTAGGCGTCCACTCTGGAGGTATAATACAACAAGTAGGAGTAGATGTGCAGGACAGGACTCACCATGATGCCTTTGAGCTGATTCACCAGAGGCGAATCAGCGATGTTGTTTACTGCGGAGAACATGCATGTTCAGCTCCGACTTCGCAGAAGGTCTGGTACGAGTATGTGCTGAACAGAACTCACCATGATGCCTTTGAGCTGATTCTCTAGAGGTGAATCAGCGAAGTTGTTCATCGTGTAGAAAATATTTGTTCAGCTCTTCGCGTCTCAGGCGTCTTCGCAGAGGGTCTAGTACAAGTATGTGCTGAACAGAACTCACCATGATGCCTTTGAGCTGATTCACTAGATGCGAATCAGCGAAGTTGTTCACTGCGGAGAACATGCTTGTTCAGTTGCTCGCGTCTCAGGCGTCTTCGCAGAGGGTCTGCTACGTGTAGGTATGTGCTGAACAGAACTCACCATGATATCTTTGAGCTGATTCACCAGCGGCGAATCAGCGAAGTTGCTCACTGCGGAGAACATGCTTGTTCAGCTCCTGATATGAGTATGTTCTGAACAGAACTCACAATGATGCCTTTGAGCTGATTCACCAGCGGCGAATCAGTGAAGTACTTCACTGCGGAACGTGCTTGTTCAGCTCCTCGCGTCTCAGGCGTCTCCGCGGAAGGTCTGATACGAGTATGTTCTGAACAGAACTCACCATGATATCTTTGAGCTGATACACCAGCGGCGAATCAGCGAAGTTGGTCACTGCAGAGAACATGCTTGTTCAGTTGCTCGCGTTTCAGGCGTCTTCGCAGAGGGTCTGGTACGAGTATGTGCTGAACAAAACTCACCATGATGCCTTTGAGCTGAGTCACCAGCGGCGAATCAGCGAAGTTGCTTACTGCGGAGAATATGCTTGTTCAGCTCGTCGCATCTCAGGCGTCTTTGTGGAACGTCTGGTATGAGTACCTACGTGCTGAACAGAACTCACCATGATGCCTTTGAGCTGATTCACCAACGGCGAATCAGCGAAGAAATTGTTCACTGCGGAGAATATGTTTGCTCGGCTCGTCGCGCCGGAGCAGGCGTCCACGCCCGCTCGCTCTCTGCACAAGATTTTATAGATAAGTTTGGTATTTTCCAGGTATAATAATATGAAGGGTCCACAGAAAAAACATGTCCAAAACTTAAAAACGTTAAAAGTTTTTCCTTATGTAAATTGAATTGACTAGACATATTCTTTCCGCGGACCCTTCATATAGTATCATACAATATATTGTATAAAATTGGAGTAAAATTTCGAGTTGGAGGTTACTTTGGGCAAGAATTGGATCGAGCGAAGTTTTCGAAAGCTGTGTTATTAAAGATAACAACATTTAAAATGTTCAATATTATTTCCACGTCTAGAAGTGAAAAAAATTGGACAACTCTTCAAGTATTTTTGGGATCTGGCTCAGGGAACGGCCTTAATAAACGTTACCGTCACCGATAAAGTATCGGTTCTGCCTTTCGGTCTTAAAGACAAATTGAAAAGTCCAAAAGGGATATACGATATACAGGGTGGTCCAAACCTTGACGTCAAAAAAATTTTTTTAGATTCCTCACGTAGCTATCAGAATATACCCCATGTATGTTAGCCAATTTTTTGTAGTTTTCGAGTTATGAATTTTTGAAAATTTTTTTTTTGAGAAATTCTGGATTGAAGAAATTTATTAATAAAAAAAAACTTTTGGGTTTTTTAACTAGTTTCTTTTTGTAAAAGTATTACTACAAATAAAGCATTTACTGACAAAAAAATTAGCGTTCTCACTTTGATACAAGTAGGATAAAAAAATACCAAATTCAAAATTTTACGCTAAAAACGCATCAAAATAGCATTAATGTACGTAAATAGAAAAATAAAACATATCCCAAGGATTTTTCGTATTCTAAAGACCGCCCTAGACCTTGAGCCGTCGTAAAAGCAAAAAAAAAGTGATACTTAACGATGAAGATTTTTCGGAGTAGTCGGTCAAATAAATTTAAAAAAGCTTAAAATTTTTAAGTAGTAAAAAATGACTTGAATTACTACACAAATTGAGTTTTCGTGATATTTTCTGTTTTTGTTTATTGATAAGAACAACAAAACAGACGAAATTTTATTTTATTTTTAAATAAAAAACTTAGAAGTTTTTTTTAAGTTTATTTGACCGACTACTCCGAAAAATCCTCATCATTAAGTATCACTTTTTTTTCTTTTACGAAGGTTTAAGGTCTAGGGCAGTCTTTAGATTATCAAAAATCCTTGGGATATGTTTTATTTTTTTTATTTACGTACGTTAATGCTATTTTGATGCGTTTTTAACGTAAAATTTTAAATTTGGTATTTTTTATCCTACTTGTATCAAAGTGAGGACGCTAATTTTTTTGTCAGTAAAATGCCTTATTTGTAGTAATACTTTTACACAAAGAAATTATTTAATAAATCCAATAGTTTTTTTTTATCATTAAATTTCTTTATTCCAGAATTTCTCAAAAAAAAATTTTCTAAAATTCATAACTCGAAAACTACAAAAATCGGCTAATATACATGGGGTATATTCTGATAGCCCATGACGTAAGGAACTTAAAAAAAATTTTTGACGTCAAGGTTTGGACCACCCTGTATATCGGCTTGCTGTTAGGACTGTTAAGAGACGTTTATGGATAAAGAGGTAAGAAACCTATGTACATTTGTGGGTGAATTGGTAAGTAACTTTCGCTCATTTCCGTATAAATAAAAATACTTACTAGATATATATATCCGGCTGCTTCATTTCAACAGGTCGCATACCTCAAGATCTCAAGAAATTCGCGTTTTATTTCAATATGCCAGAGTGAATCGGCAAAAGTAACTCCAACTTCCTGTTGTTCAACATCAGCAAGGTATTGATTTATAATTTGCCCATAAATCTTCGACAGGTTGCCAACTTGCCACCATTTGCTACTAGCTTGAACGTACATTTCCTACGCTTTCGGTTAACTTATGTTTTTTATTATTACATGTTATTTTAAATCCTTGAAAATGTCCATAATGCTATAGTTAGGTATATCATAAATAACTGAAGATATTATAGGTTAACTAAGTAGATAACTGTATTACCTATTACAACAAAGTTAATGTTCGAAAAAGTTTTAACAGCAGTTCATCCGGATATTACCCAACTTTCGAGCAACAATGTCCCTCACTGGGAATACTGTAGGTTTCATTGCATCATTTCCTAAGTTTTAAGCGGTACTTAAAAATACATTTTCTAATGGATGGAGTTATTGGAAAGTTTGGTATAGTAAAACAAAACGTGTGTTGCCGACTTTGAAAGGGGGCTCACATTCCATGGTACCTACTAGTTTACGATCTAGGATATGATCGATGCTGTTGGGCACCCTGGAAATATCAGAGTGCTTAAATACTTTATTTTACATTTGAAAACCATTAGGTACGTATTTACTTATCCCTTGGATATAAACATGACTTCATGCCGAATTGCCGATAAGTATAATTTTCCTCTTTCCGTTTTATCGAAATATTGAAACGAACTTGCTAAGTTAGGCGACGTATTGAGAGTTGTCACAGTCAATCTGATCCCTTGTCTATCTGGCTGTCACTATATGTGCAATAAACATAGGTACCGCACCTAAAAGGTATCTGAAATTTTGAAGTATGTATTTTGTTTCTATTATCACTACAATTTTCAATTTAATTGATAATAAGGGGGTGTCATACAAATGTTGTACACAACATTTGTTGATTTCCCAATTTTCCCACGATTTAAAAATGTCGCCAAAAAGCGAAAGTCTCTCACCACATTAAAATCACCCTAATTCTACTTAATGCTGCCGGGAGTGGCAAGGTTCAACAATAAGATTTTCACACAATGCCAAGTCAATTTTAAATACAAGTTAAATGAACAAACATCGTAAATTATTCTAACATTTATTATGAATATTTAGATTGCAAGACTACTTAAACCCTTGTGCCTGAGATTATCCAAAGCAACCGATTTCGCGCACTTCATTAAATCCGTAATGACTAAATCACTTATGCATAAGATCTTAATTAATTTATAAGCTTACCTATACTGCAAAAGCTACGGTTATAACAGAGAAAAATGTGGTCTACAGTCAGTACATACCTCGGATTAAATGAAGAGAGAAGTTTTGTTTGAAGTCGCGGTAAGCCACGGCACAGGCTTCGGCGGGAGGCTCCGGCGGACTGAGGAAGATGCTGGGGGTTCCGTCGTGGAGGGCTAGCGAGTTGGGGTCTCGGGTGAACCAACGTAGCGTTACCTTGGCCTTTAGAATCACCTAAATTCTTAGAACTATTAAAGTGCATTCAGTCTGACCAAAACGAGCATTCGCTATTCTAACCCCCCACTCTACGAAATTCGATAGTTACACAAAACGTGATTGGTTGATTTCGTAGAGCGGGGGATAGAACAGCGAATGCTCGTTTGGTCTGAATGCGCCTTTAGAAGCCTCGCCCGGGGGCCCGTTTCTGAAAACCTTGTAACTAGTAATACAAGTGGAAGTCCATGTACCATTAATTAGATTAGGGGCCTATGTCTCAAAAGCTTGTAATACAAGCGGAAGTCCTTATTTAACTTATGGTGTCAAAAAGAGACTTCCACTTGTATTACATATTACAAGCTTTCGAGAAACGGGCCCTAGGACTTCTGCTTGTAAGTATTAATTTATGTAAGGTCAGTGTGGTAATTTCTTGTAAGACGAGCATCCGTACTTATTGAAATATTGATAAGACCGAAAGGAACCAACAGTACTTAGGGGCTTGCAAATTCAGCAGACGTTTCTGAATAAGGGGGTACGTACAGTCAAGTGCAAAAATAAGTATCGAAAGAATCCGCTCATAAATATGTTAAGACTTACGACGTTCTTGTTACACAGAATTACAGTGCACTGGGACATATTTTTGAACATTTTTGTGTACATCTAATTTTGTCGTTGCCTGTACTTAAATTCATTGAGGTGTTTTCTCACATAAAGTATACGGGTTTTCGGGGAGAACGGATATAACCGTTATTTTTGTATGGAGTGAATACCGGTTTCCGGTCACTAAGGGGTCAAGCCTAAGCCAGCACAGGTCTAGCCAAGACGCCATTCTGAAATTGTATACGATAAGCGATAAGTCACGTGACCATAATAATACCTAATGTATGGAAATGGTCACGTGACTTTTCGTACGAATCTGTCATTCTCATACATTTACCT
The DNA here is from genome assembly GCA_025490895.1 of Thaumatotibia leucotreta. Classification (NCBI taxonomy): domain Eukaryota; kingdom Metazoa; phylum Arthropoda; class Insecta; order Lepidoptera; family Tortricidae; genus Thaumatotibia; species Thaumatotibia leucotreta. The sequence goes on from JALPQI010031296.1 coordinate 39,849, forward strand.
ATTACTTATTGCTTGCAGGGACCGGAAACCGGTATTTTCTCCATACAATAAATAATGATTATATCCGTTCTTCGGTATATTAATTTAATGAAAAGGTAATGAAGTATTTTAAAAATACAACGTTTTAAACAAAACTATGAAAACGGATAAACTCGTATATTAACTAACTTTAACTTCATTCCGACGTTTCGAACACTTTACAGGGTTCGTGGTCTGCGGATGACTGACAATGGAGGAATTTTGATAGATCTAACTCCATCAAAATAAGAAAGATAAGTACAAAACTATCCACAAAGAAAAATATACTACACCACAGACAATAAATTTTAATTTTATTTTTTAATATAGGCCAGTTTATCCGTTTTCAGAGTTTTATTTCATCTGTAATCCTCGCGGTAAACGAAGAAAATATTACAATGTTTTAAATTACATAAAACATTGAGTAGTACATAAAGAGTATAAAGCATTTTAAAATATTGATTGGGCTGTTTCGCTCCTGCTCAGCTTTTTGTTTTTTTTTTAATACCGGTTCCGTTCCTTACCCATAACTGGGCATTTTCGCGAGAAGAGATCCAAAAAAAATTTTATTTAAGGTAGGTAAATTTAATGTTTTTCCTACTCAGAATAACGAGTTCTTTCAATCTAGGAGAAAAAAAGTACAAGAAAAAAATGGTCCCACATTTTTCATACATTTTACATGCTCTCCACTTTGTAACCGCTGTACAAAGTGTTTGAAAAACGGTTACGTAATAGGAACAAAAATTTGGGACACTTTTTTTCTTCTAGTAGGATCGAAAGAGCTCGTGATTCTGAGCAGGAAAAACATAAAATTTACCTGTTTCAGAAAAATAAGTTTTTGTATCTCTTCTCGCGAAAATGCCCAACTCGCGCGCGATGGGAACAATCGGATGTCAGCGTTGACGCATGCGCTGCGCTGCTTTCCAGCTCCACGCTGGTACCCCGCATTGACTACTCGATGCACGTACTTCGCTTTATGATTTAAGACCTCGATGTCACTGGTAGGCTACCTATTGGCGCTCTTTAAAACAGGAAAAAAAAAGTATAAAGTATGGGATCATCATCATCATCAGCCTATGATAGTCCACTACTGGACGTAGGCTTCTCCTATTAACTCGCATAGACGCATTAGGAGGTAAATGCCCATAATCGCCACGCTGCAAGCGGACTTTGACTTTGACTTTGACTTTGATGATCGCAGTAATGTGTCTACTATGATGACGCTGCTACCCGTCATCATTCTTTTATCAAATAATGATCAGTGACACTTCAATCCCTTAGTCGACTTTTACGACACCCGCAGGGGTGGTGGTGATAATGTATTCTTACTGCCGTCACCACATAGTATGGGATAATCTCACATAAAGCGACTATGGGCCTTAGAGGCCCATTTTTCGAAAGTTTGTAACTTGTAATGCACGTGGAAGTCTTTATCTAATTAATGATGTTAAAAAGAGACTTCCACTTGTATTACAAGTTACAAATTTTTGAGAAACGGGCCCTTATCTAATTAATAATGTCAAAAAGACACTTCCACTTGTATCACAAGTTACGAGCTTTTGAGAAATGGGCCCTAGGGGTTAGTCATTTCATGCAAAGTCTATATCATCTTCTGCTGCTTTCACCACATTGACAAGTGCTACAATTGTAAAGTTACTGTTTCTCCAATCGGTGGCGTCTATAGGTAGGCTAAAGTTACCGCTTACCATCGGAAGGGCCGTGCGTTTGTTTGCCACAAACATAAAATATAGTACAGGTACAACTTAATAAATCAGCAGCAGCAAAATTACAATTGTCACAAAAAACACGACAATTGTAGCGAAATTCCGACATAAGCCGAATCTCATGTCAAGATTTAATGAAAATTGTAGGTTCTAAACCTTGCGATAATTGTCACGGGTTTCGGAAAATAAAAAGTAGTTTATTAACGACGTAATAACGTTATTAGTAATAATTTTATCTTGGTGGCAAACAAGCACATGGACCGTCCGATAGTAAGCGGTAACCGTAGCCTACGGAGTGATATTTTACAATTGTCACACTTGTAATTATGGTGAAATAGGCCACTGCATTCAACGTCTCCCGGCGATTTTCATAATGGGCGTTCATATCGTGCGTCGTGCGTTTACAATACACCGTGTTTTTATTGATTTCCGTTAATTTGGACAGATTACATGGGACATCAACAAAAGTTGCCTGGTACTTGGTGGTTGCTGGCTTTTGTTAATTTCGTAAAAAAAAAATTTTTTTCGTTTTCATACAATAATAATTGTAATGGCAAGTGTGATAGAACCTTAAGAATAAGATCTCAGGCGACTGACGGCTGCTGACGACACATGTCAAAATAAGTATCATTAGGATGTAATAAAGGTTGCAGTACACTTGTTTAGTCATTAAACTTATTTTTTTAGTAACTCAATAACAGTAAGAGTAAGACACTAGTTTCTTAAAGAAATTTATTATTTATGACCTAAATAAGCTTCCCTTAAATTTAACGGAAATCAATAAAAACACGGTGTATATTGATTTCTGAAAGGAACCAAATTGTCCTACGAGGAATATGAAAAGGCTATTGAATATCATAAATAGATACTTGAATTATCCTGCAACAATTGATTTACTATTGGAACTATAAATAGATTCGATGAATCCGCCTTTGCTTTGAAAGCTTTATTGCTCAATCGTTAGGTGAATGTAATAAATCACCCGCTCACTCTTTTTGTGTCGTGATTGCATTTGATTGAATGATTCCGGTGACTTTGAAATTAAGAATGTGAAGAGCTTGCTTCAGGGACCGGAACCGGTATTTTACAAAACCCTCGAAATATAAGACATTAAGTAGTACATAAAGATTATAAAACATTTTAAAATATTGGGCAATATTTTTAGGGTTCCGTAGCCAAAATGGCAAAAACGGAACCCTTATAGATTCGTCATGTCCGTCTGTCCGTCTGTCACAGCCAATTTACTCGGAAACTATAAATGCTACAGTAACGAAATTTGGTAAGGATATGTGTTGTATGAACCGCTACAGGAATGTGATACTAAATTGTAAAAAAAACCATTGGGGTGGGGGCCCTCCATACATGTAACTGAGGGATAGAATTTTTTTTTTAGTTGTACATAAGCGTGTGGGGTATTAATAGAAAGGTCTTTGAAAATGATATGAAGGTTTATGCATAATATTTTTATTTAAGCAAATCGTTTTCGAGATATCAGGTCTCAAAGTCTGAAAAATGTGTCCCCCCCCCTCTATTTTTTAAACTACGCGATATAAAATTCTGAAAAAAATATATGTTATGCACATTAATAAATTCTATCAACGATTTTTGGTTTGATAAAATTATCTCTTATAGTTTTTGAGGTAGGTTGATTTAACTGTATTTTTTTAATAATAAATTGATAATGGTACGGAACCCTTTGCGCGCGAGTCCGACTCGCACTTGGCCGGTTTTTTAATGTTTTATACTCTTTATGTACTACTTAATGTTTTATGTAATTTACAATATCATATTATTAAATTTTTTCCATTAACTTAGAATTAATATACCGAAGAATCAAAAAGAACCGTTCTTTTGTATGGAGAAAATAACGTTTTAGGTCCCTGGTTTGCTTTGATCTATGTAATCACTGTAAACAATCAGGTAGGTATATAATAGTGAAAAAAATATCCTGTTGATCTTTTCCCTATTTTGTTACCATTTTCCATATACTTTGTAATGGCGGTAACAAAGGAGGAAATCCGAAAAATGTATGGACATTTTGGGACATTTTTTTTTCCTTTTGGGATCGAAAGAGCTCGTCATTCTGAGTAGAAATACTCCAAAATTTACCCATAAATTCAAAATTATGGAAATGGGAAAATAAGATGAAATATAATACCCATGCCTATACTTAACTTCATAAGGCCCTTTCTATTTTTAGGGCAAGTTAATTTAGTTTTTATTTTTAATTTTGGGACCCAGGACTTTTTATTTTTAATTTTGGAACCTACAAAATATTATTCATATTTCTTTGAAAAATATGACGTCATGGGTCGTTATGAGTAAATTTTGTTGTCCTAAAAATAGGACACTGGGCCTTGCAATGTTAATTTCATACGAAATGAGTATTGCTAAAAACCAATTTCCTGTATTTTATCAGTTTCGATAAGCAAGTTAAACATATCGCGGAAATATAATGATTATCTTGATTCCGATTACTTAAAATAGCGTACAGAGACGTCAGAATCAGTAAGACTCTATTGCGAACTTTTAATACTCAATCTGAGTATTAGGCTGCGTTTCCACCAGAGATATGCGAGGAATTGTTTCCATACAAATAACACCTCGCTAAACACATCCTCGCACATCTCTGGTGGAAACGCAGCCTTAGGTACCTACTCAACAAAATTGATAATTCGGACCCACGGATCAAAAAGAGCTTCTGGAGCATTTATCTCTGAAAATATAGTTAGAAAAAAAATATTTTCACCATCACCTAACATGAGAAAAGTCATGCGGGTGACATGCATTTTTGTTTCTGTGGCGATTATCAGATTCAGATTCAGACTCCGATTCATTTATTTCATAAAAGAGAATGTTAAATTTACATAAATGTCAAAACTAACAGAATTTCTTTTATGATCGTCAATAATATGCAAAAAATAAAAATAAAAATAATCAATCAATCTTCATTCGACGGTGGAAAGGAGAAACCCTTTAAGCGACATTTTGGTCAAAAATGAGTTTTATATATAGACGGAACCGGCTTTTTTTTCTGCGTCGTTTAAGCCAAGTAATACTGAGATCTGATGACTTCAATGTTGCTTAAGGTATACTGAAATAATGGTCAAATTTAAAGACAGGGATGTTAAGCGACGCAATTATTGACTAAAATTTAGACAGTGTCACTTAAGTATACACATATTTATATACATAGTCGCTTAAGTTTTTTTTTTCAAGTGCTACTGTTTTCGGTTAATTGCATGTCATACAAATTACCTTGCTCTGTAAGCGACACTTTTCTGACTAAAATAATTTTATTTATAAACCGTAGGGTCGCTTAAAGGCTCGTTTCGGAGAATTCTTAAGTCAATATCAACATTTATTTCAGAAGGTTCCAAGTTTATTGAAATAACGTTATTACTATTTCATAGATATGACAATTATAGATGTGCCGTGTGGTGACGGCAGTAAGAATACATTTGTCACCACCCCAACTCCTCCTGCGGGTGTCGTAAGAGTCGACTAAGGGATTAAAGTGTCACTGACCATTCTACAAGATCGATGATGGGCAGCAGCGTCATCATAGTGGACACATTACTGCGATCGCCAATCCGCTTGCCCAGCGTGGCGATAAGGGGCATTTACCTCCTAATGCGTCTATACGCATAGTTAATAGGTGAGGCCTACGTCCAGCAGTGGACTAACATAGGCTGATGATGATGATGAGATATGACAATTTGACAAAGTACGTTCAAAGAACACAAGTCTCTAAAGCGGCCACAGAAAGTGATACGATTTTTTTTTCCTAATAATAAAACTTTAAAACGCTTTCCTGGACAATTACCAAAATGTCGCTTAACACAGGTTTCTCCTTTCCACCGTCGATATATAACCACTATCAAATAAAATAATTATGTTATATCAAAAAATTTACTGGTGGTTGCTAAGACCGAGTAGCCGAGGGGTGCAGGCATCAGCCGCGAAAGCTGAGCACGTGGTTCGATCCCCACCTCGGACGTCGTTGGTGCTCTTGGTCGTTTTTTCTTTGGTATATGACATCCAATATTTATAATTTATGTTATATCTCCCAAAAGGGATCGTCGTTTAACAATATTTCACAATATTTTATTTATCTCCGAAAATAAAACTTTAGAAAAAAACTTTCTTACAGGATCCTTATTCTTTTCAAAAGATCTATTCAATATTGTATTGTGTAGCTATAGGATTACAGCAAAATAAAAAATCATCTCCACTTTACGTACGTAGGAGAAGGTTCGGAAATTGCAATTTTCTAGTACTAACGGCCTTTAAGCTGTGCAGACAGACAGTCGGACAGACGGACATGGCGAAACTATAAGGGCTCCTAGTTTACTACAGAACCCTAAAAGCCGCTTCAAAATTCGAATTAAAATACTTAAATAAATATGTCAGTGCAAACGGAAAGATACATAGTCACAACTCTTAAATTAGACCTTACGTGTTCTTAAATAAGGTCCATTGTAAACAGCGTGATATTATTATTACATTTATCTACATCCATATCATAAGTTGTCTACAATATGTTTAGCGGCGGTAAGCAAATAGACTACTTTAAGAAATCTGTATCTGTGGGTGTATCATAATTTTTACTTTACGATATCGGCAACCGATATCTTAATCACAATTAAATTTCGAACATTCTGTTAAAAAGAAAAAACACACTTTAACTTCGATTATCGAATTAATCGATTTGTAATTTCATTCACATTAAAATTCATATTCCATACATTCTTCTAAATGTCGAATACTGAGAATCGATTTGAGAATCGATATCGACTCAAGACCTTACCTGGTTTATGAATAAAAAAAAACTAATGTCAGTTCAGTCATTTGTTTTGTTTGAATTGTTTCAAACAAGGAGGTTGGAGGGTTGCCTATAGGTTACACACTAAAGAGGTCCGTGCTCTGTGGTTTCAAACATACAACTTTTTTGGACTGTTGACTTGAAAGTTAAATATTATCGAGTTCGTTGTGAAATATTTACACTGAAAAATTATTTATGACGACGAAGACAGTGATTTTGAAATGTGTGAAACACCACCAGAAATCCGGGACGCCGCTACAACCGTGACCAATAATTTGCTGCCACACAAATAAACATATTGTAGAAAACTTATTATATGCATGTAGATAAAGTTATGTGTGTGACTGTACATAATTAGGCATTAAACACTCGTGTGATCTTATTATGAAACTCGCCTACGGCTCGTTTCATAAAACCACACTCATGTTTAATGCCTCTTATTATGCGCCAGCCACATAAATAACTATTTATCATGTAGGTATGTATTTAACTAAAAACGCTTTTATCAGAATTCCTAGCGCTACTAAAATTAAACATTACAACAATATTTTGCATTAACGCTTGCAAAAGTATTTTTTGCCGCGCAATGTTCCCATTTTTACCCTTTGTAATTTATTTAGGGTCGTAACAAATGAATGGGGATGGGTAGCGCGTTCATGTTTTGCTGCTAGAAAAGGAGCATTCCATGAAAACGTGTCGTAAGCGACACTGTCTTTTCAATACTTTAGAAAAATTAAATTAGTAAGCCGAGTTACAGTATAATAATAACATATCAAGGCTTTATAGTCCGTGGGCTAGTCGGTCTGAAATTAGAAAACGGTATAATTTGGGGGTACCAAGTGTCCTTTTTACAGTAGTTAGACATATTCATAAGGATGTTAAAAAAGTATGATAGACATCTCAAAGTGGTAGCTAATAGGCATACGGGCTATTTCAAGATTTCCGTTGTATGACAGGTATGGTTAAAATTAGGAGGTACAAATTTTCCTTTGCACGGCTGTTAGGTAAGCTTATAAAAACGTCAAAAATGCAAGATTGCCATTTATAAGTGCTACCTAACAAAAATGGGGGCCAATCAAAGATGGTGGATCTCAAGTTTTACAAAATCAAGTATATCTCGAGAACTATTAAATATATCTAATTACTCTCTTGAACAAAATTAAAGGCATATTTGTAAGCTTCATATTTTGCATATACACCATATTGCTAAAACCAACCAATAATTAATTATGACCAAATTTATGAAAATTTCGTGATTTTGATTTTTTTTGTGTCGTGTTTTTACATAGTAGTCATGACGCTAGAAAAATTAAATATTTTTTTTAAGATAGTGTATTTATTAAGCTTTTATCCACTTGAACGTCCACCCCGCGCGACCATATTCCGGTCAACTGTCCGGGTTTTTTTAGCGACGTACGCCCCGCGCTGCGCAGTCACAAGATTTTACAAAAACGTTTATATTTTCTAAACTACTTAAGGTATAATAATAAAAAAAATCAGGAGTATAAATGAAAATACAATTATTAAAATACAATGATAGTCATTGTAAAATACCTAATGATTTTGACTATAATCAAGGTTAAACTTAACACATCGGTAAAAAAATAAGAAAGATAACCTTCATATTTTAAACTCACTTGACAGGTATCACACTGTCAAAAACTTAAGATGATACACATTATCGTATAGAGCACACGTTCCTGATCATTTTTATGTATAATAACCCCAAAAATATGTAAATTAACGTGAAATACTTACGACATAACTAGGAGTCCTTAGCAAACACTCAGGCAGTTTGACCCAACACTGACAAATTATATTTTTTTATCGACTGAGTAACGAGCGTACACTGCCATATATATTTTTTAGCGCAAACTAGTTTATTAGGCTACGTTGTTGCAACAAGGGAATTAGGAAATAATGCCTCTATATTTCGCTAAATGCCGCTATAATCAACTGTGTCTCCTTCGACTTCATTGGATAGTATAGCATCCACGAACAGTCTACTGCCTTTTTTGTTTGGATACTATGCTATCATCGGACGTTCAAGTGGTTATTTGATGTATATAAATTGTTGGCGGTATTAAAAAAAAGACCCATAAAAAATATTTAAATGAATTGTAGTCATAATCCACCGTATACTTAGTGATTTAAGAGGCCATTTTTTTATATTTTTCAATCTTGGTTATTTGAAATAAGCACTATTATTTACGAGTGGCACTTCCATCGCCTCTTAAATCACTAAGTACGAGTATACTCGTACGGTGGATTATGACTACAATTCATTTAAATATTTTTTATGGGTCTTTTTTTAATACCGCCAACAAGTTATACACATCAAATTAAAGCTTATTAAATACACTATCTTTAAAAAATATTTATTTTTTCTAGCGTCATGACTACTATGTAAAAACACGACACAAAAAAAATCAAAATCACGAAATTTTCATAAATTTGGTTGGTTTTAGCAATATGGTGTATATGCAAAATATGAAGCTTACAAATATGCCTTTAATTTTGTTCAAGAGAGTAATTAGATATATTTAATAGTTCTCGAGATATACTTGATTTTGTAAAACTTGAGATCCACCATCTTTGATTGGCCCCCATTTTTGTTAGGTAGCACTTATAAATGACAATCTTGCATTTTTGACGTTTTTATAAGCTTACCTAACAGCCGTGAAAAGGAAAATTTGTACCTCCCAATTTTAAACATACCTGTCATACAACGGAAATCTTGAAATAGCCCGTATGCCTATTAGCTACCAGTTTGAGATGTCTATCATACTTTTTTAACATCCTTATGAATATGTCTAACTACTGTAAAAAGGACACTTGGTACCCCCAAATTATACCGTTTTCTAATTTCAGGCCGACTAGCCCACGGACTATTAAGATTGACAGTGTTTCCTACCAGGTAGCATATTTTATTAGGGTAGCTACCATAGCGACACGTAAGCGACAAAAAGTAGATGTTTTCATGGAATGCTCCAAAAGTTTAGTCATCGGTCATCGCCGATCGAAGCTACGAACATCGTAAACAAACCTATGCCAGGCCTACTACCGCGAAAATCGAAATTCGTCAATTTCGAGGATTTTTCTGTCGTTTCGAGGATTTTTCTGTCGATATTTATATTTCGCAGTTATATCGTAATGTACTATAATATATATCGGGAACCCTAATGACAGCCGAGCTAAGAGGGGTAGGATTTTAGTTATCTGCCTCGCTACTCGTTCTTGTTACTAACAGTTGCAGTACTCAGAATCTTGTATCTACGCATCTACGCAGTAGTAGAAAACGAATGGAGAGTTCTAAGCTTGCGTCCATGCATAGGATGCATACCCCATAGAAATAACTTCCTTCGTAAGAATGTAAACCCTTCACATAACAAGACAAGAGTGAATCGTTCTATGTCTAACACGGGAATGAATTGATGAACACTGCAGTAGTGACCTTTTATACTGTCAGGCCACCAGCCACCTGTTCATAGGTTGGTATCATCTACCTGCAAACCTGCATGGACCAAGCAAAGACCACTCCAAGCAAAACATTGCTTATCGTTTTCTAGATTTAGTAATAACTCATATCTCCGACATATATTACATTATCCTAAGCAATTAAAACAATTTGCTAGATTAAGGATTTTTTGAACGGTTTGATTACATTATTCGCTACTTCTATTGACGGCGACTTTAAAAAAATACAGCATTATTAGACGTAGTGTTGTGACATTTAGAACTAAATATTCGATTAAAATTTATTTAAATGGTTTTAATTTGTTTATCCACATTTTCTTACAAAAAGTAAATGAGCGGTGCCGTACTGTTTTGTAGCTTTTAACGAGCTTATAAGCATACTACTGACTATCCTATTCTTTAGGTACGTACTTATATCTTTTGTAACGTAGGTATTTTATGTATTTTTACATCTATAAATATGAAGATTACTTAATAAAATAAAAATATTCGAGCTTTTAGTTGTAAATTTAGAACTAGACTTTATTCAATTCAATGCAATCAGAAGACGTACTATGACAGTTTACATCGCATTAGGTATCTAATTATTTTATACTAAAGCCCACCCCGAAAATATTGGTCTATGTAAGTATATCGTAGGTAAGTAGGGACTATAAAATATATCTTTACATAAAATGAGGCTAATGATTCAAAATATTGGAACACAATAAACTCATTTTACCAGTCATGTAAAAAGACATATAGATACTATACCTACTTACCTATTTATCGCATTTGCACCATATTTTATTTATTAGGTCATACAGGAGTCAGTACAAAAGACTTCATTCAGAAATATTCGTACTGAATGTTTTAGTTTAGACTTTTAGACCAACCGCAGCGTTTTGCACAAGATCATTCTGTTAGCGCAAGTCCGTTGAACCCTCGGTCGCCTCGATAACCGAGACGCATCACTATCAAGGTCGAATGAGTCAGTTCGTTCCGTTCACTCGTTCAGCCGGTCTTCCATTCACTCAACGAGATGGGCATGCGTGCTGCCGCGTTTATTCATTCGAGTATCGTCCGGTACGGCGTCAGCTAGGTTATTTTTTACGACTAAACTAATTACAAATTAAAAATGGAATTCGTCGGCAAGAAATACAAGATGACAGCGTCTGAGAACTTCGACGAATTCATGAAGGCTTTGGGTGAGTTATTTTACAAGTATTTACTGATATTTTTTTTAGAAATCGATGCCGGCCGGTGTCTGGATATATAAGCCGGTCGCAGTGTCTGCCTTACCACATACCTAACTGTTTTGCAACCAGCCTGTTATTTAACCGGTCGATTGAGTTTCGTGTGTTTTTAAGATGATTTTTAACTAGTTAAGTTTCTACTGAATGGTTCAAGACAATTGCCATCTACGCCTGCCTGACTCTACTTCTACTTTAATAAGGGTGGGGCAGGGCAATTACTACTGCTTAAACATTTTTTACTACAACATTTACAATGCAAATGTCGAATATGGTGACTTTAGTAGCAGTCATAATTAAATGTAATACTGTATTTAAAAATCAACAGGTGTTCCATGACACGTGTTTTTCTGTAATGTACAGAAAACGAATGAAACGATCACAAATAAAATAAATAATATGAATAAATGAAAACACATATCGATCTGCCAAATGATAAGGATTATTAGTTTAAGGAGGATTAATATTTAAAGAAATGGATAGGTACTTCAGATAATTTTATAAGTAATTTGAACAATTTTTTTCTTTAAATTTATAATTTGTTTGAAGGATAGTGCCTACCTATATTATGACTTAATTTCTGAGTAGCTACTTGCTAGTACAGTCGGGGAATTTAAATTCCTACCCACCTAAGGATCAATATCGTATAGCAAACGATCATCATAAGAGCTATCTACTAAGCACGTTACTTTGACATATCAGACGCATTCGTTTGTGTTACTAGGCAACTGATATGAATAAGAACGTTGACATGGGGAACTGTAAAACGTCAAGGCACTGCTAAAAATGGATGACAGTAATCGAAAATTTAACAAAAAATATTTCTATCGCTTTCAGTCTTGCTATATTTGAATGAATCGGGAACTCGGAATCAAAGTTTAAATTTTTGATTGTCGACGAATCCAGACACTGGTCTACTACCGCGAACTACGAAATTCGTAAATATCGATCATTTTTCTCTGTCACTCTAACGAAGGCGTCATTAGAGAGTGAGAGACAAATTCTCGAAATTTGCGGATTTCAAAGTTCGCGGTAGGGCCGCTGGTGCCGATATATAGGCTGAAAGCAAAATGTTTCTGTCGATAAACTAACATAATTGACTAAAGTGATAATTCAATAAAAGCATAACGGACGTTCTTTATTCATAACATATATTATTCATAACAAGAACACTATTTTATCTCATTCAATCTTATTTAATCAATCACTTGACCAGGGTGTTTATTAGAAAAAATAAGTTTTCAACGCAACAAATTAACAAAATAGTCATAAAAAATTCAATTAAAAACACGTGTATCCACCAAGATCGCGAATGACCACGCCACAAATGTAATCTTCCGGTTTGAGATCTGGAAAATGCTGTAGATGTCTAGTCAAGATTTAATTACTGACGGGCGAAGTGATGTCGCGCTGCATTAGGAGCCTCGGTCAATGCAATTTTTTTCGCAGGCCGCCTGTGATGAAAATCCATTGCATGTAGGCAATTCCTTATTGTTCTAGGGTGAACGTCAAACATTTCTGCAAACCGTCCTGTTGTCGTAGAGCCATCCAAATTATATTTACGTCGCATTAATCGGCGTTGGTCTTCGGCTAATGCTAGCGGGCGATGGTTATTTTGCCTTTGATCAATAAGGTTTCCTTCAGCATTGTATCGCCGTACCCAACGGCGAGCAGTGTTCCTAATCACATTTAACCAACGTGTTATTTCATGAATTCCTACCCCTTCCTGGTGTAACTCTAACATATGCGCTCACAATAATTTCGCTTTTGAAAATTATTTCACAATTTTCTCGACTGACACTGACAGCATCTGCCATGTGTTTAAATAATTATTTATTAGAAAAGTAAATAACTTCGTAAAGAGGTTCTATGTGACGTGCAGTGACACTGACAAATAATGGGTATTGACACATCAATACTAAAATTAAAATTTCGACCTTAATGCATCGTGAATGCCTAACAACATTTCTACGAAATGGGTAGGAAATTAAATTCCCTGACTGTACCTAAGTACGCAGGTAGATAATAAATACATCTAATTGTTGGCATTTAGGATCACTACTATCGCAAATATACATTTCTAGTTCTACATCATAAGTTCGGATTTTGGATCGGTATTTTGACTACTATTTTTGTTATCATTGTCAATTGGGCAATAAAGTATGATCTTTAGTTTAATTGGTAGCAATTTTGCCGCCACATCCATTAGTAATTCAGTGACACCGTAATTCACCGCATTGTAATCTCTGATCTACCCGCTATTATGCCTCATAGATAATTATCTGGCGACTCTGGCGTGCTGAATAAAACGAATGACCCACATGATGGTAGTTTAAAAAAATCGAGCTTTTTTATACTGTTAGGTTAAAATAAATTACTGTTTTTAAAAGTGTTAAGTATTTTTGGTAGATAAATTTATTTAAGCTTTCACACTGCGTTTTCCAAGGTTTTTTCTTTTTGCTGTTTGTTTTCATTGCTTATTAAGGGAACCGAATGAATAAAGCGAATAATGCGATGCATGGCGTAAAGAACTTTATAACTCGAGATGAACGGTATAAGGAACCTGAACTGTAAATTAAATTTAAAAGTAAAGGAGACGTTTATAGGTAGTTGAGTATCGATGGAATCTGTGATTTATTGTAAATAAATTAAAAACACGGAACCCTAAAACTACCTAAGTATTTCACTTATTAATAATATAATATCGAGAGAATGACTAACTACAATAGTGGATTAGGTAAGTATGTACTAATAGACAGACTTTAATTAAATAAACTAGATTTTACACAATACCTATATGTTAGCTATGTACAAAATGTGGGCGTAAATAATATTTATGCATGTATTGTAATTAAAATGTCTGCTTTTTTATTTTGGTAGATCCATATGCGAAAACCTATTTTGAATATATACGTATTGGATTATTCGACGTTTATGCCATTGTTTTTTTCCTAGTCGCGATTCTAAACCAAATCTTCTCACACCTGAAGTTTATATTGCGTTTTTCTTCATAGTCATTTTTGCGCACCAAATTACTATTTATTTACATACCTAGAACAAGATGTTCATTTTAACTATCCTCACCAACAATTTTCAATTCAATTAGGTACGTCCTCTATAATAACACTTATCAGTTTTGATTGATATGGATTGACGAAATATTAAAAGCTAATTTATACCAATTGAGTATCGAGGAACGACAACCTATTCAAATCTGAAATCTGTTGAATTCTGTTGCAGCGGTAAAAACGTAAGGATTTTTAAATACGCGTCTTTCATGTCGTTTCATTTATTTCTGTACTAATTATACCATCACCCACTTAATTTGCAATAACAAGCCCAATACTTCATCAAAAACATCAAATAAATGTAGAATTAGATGAAACAAACAATACTTACTAATCAACGAAACAGTAGTTAGTAAATTAGGATTATTTGTAATGCTTTTCAATCTAATCCAGTTACAGGAGATGAAAATAAGGAGGCTACTTTTGTGAATACATTCTTTAGAAGGATATATAAGTAAGTAGTAAAAGTTTCCGTGTGGATACTTGATGAAATAACCATGTTCATACAATAAAGTCCGATACGCTCCTTATACTCTGTTTGGTTTCGTATTTAAAAAAAGGTAAACAATCTTGCAGTATCTTTTTAGTGAAGAATGAATATAAAAATCCAAACTAGGTACTTAATCAATCAAAAACAATGTAAATCACTGTATACATTTCCTTGCTATATTATGTATATTTGCTAAAACTTATTATCGACTCGTAGTTTTCAATAAAAAGATACTGCACGATTGTTTACCTTTTTTTAAACGCCAAAATGATCAAACCAAACAGAGTATAGTTGAGTAATTTTTTTTATTGAAAATAATTCTACAGCCCAATATATCTATTAATCATTTTGTTTGTTGCATTCCATCATGTATGACTACTTTTTTAATACAACTGATGAACGGTTAACCACTAGCCACCCGTGACCTATGTTAATATACCCAATGTATACCAATCGAACATTTAATTATTTCGTATCATTATATTTCGGAACAAAACATAGCTCTATTTTTTATTACAGTTAACCTTTTCCATTTTGTATTATTAACTATTGCCGGCAACTTTATCATCATCATATCAGCCGAAAGACGTCCACTTCTGAACATAAGCCTCCCCCAAAGCAATGACCGGTCCTGCGCAACCCGCATCCAGCGGACTCCTGCGACCTTCATCAGGTCATCTTCAATTACGTAATAAAACTCAGTACCTAATCCAGAATTGATTTCGCATTTATAACTATATTGAATGGTTATGGTGCTGCTCAATAAATGTTCTAATTATGTAATATTCGGATGAAAGTATCCCTGGGTCTCCGGTTAGCTCGTTGGGTAGACGACATTCACAAGATGGCGGGACACTTCTGGGTTAATTTAAATTGGCTCAGGACCGGGCTTACTAAAAGAGAGTCCTATGCTCAGCAGTGGGCGATAAATGGCTAAAAAGATGATGATAATGACGATGATAAAATATGGTGTAAAAGAAGCGAGCGTCCTTATTACACCATTTTAGATAACATTAACATTAGAGATTATATTGAAACAAATAGAGGATAATTTACAGTCATCATAAGTAGGTATAGGTATAGCATAAAGACATCTACTATTGTGGTACAGTGAACCCATTCAAGGCAACAGTTAACAAGCAAGACTGTTTAAAAATTACCTCACTTTTCAGCATATGTGATAACATGAATTCCTTGTTTTCAATAAAGCATGCACTGTCAACTTCAAAAACGCGATAACGATAAGGAAAAACTGAATACTTGTTTATAAGTTGTAATGCATATACATAACTACTACTTGTAGGTCATAATGTATGAATGATAACTGTGTCTGCAATACTTCACAATGGAATTTATATAATAAACATAAAATAAAGCTCGATAAAAATTAAACCCATAAATTGGTAATGTACCAATCAATGCACAATATTTTTCGACCCACTTTTTTATTTTCTTTTAGAGACTGAATTTACGGGTTAAAACTTAAAAGTTTAATAGACTCGATAGAATTTGAGAATTTTTTAAATAATAAACTTGGATGATACGGAATAACCCCAGGCCACCCTGTTCTCTTTTCACCTTTGAAATTTTATATAATTATACATTTTTAAACGTAACTTACTTATTATCGCTTAAAATAAGTAAATACTCTGTTTCTTAGAATAATATTAATATGTCTGGTAGGACTGGTAGTGAAAAATATTTCATAATTATTAACCTAATAAATTTAATTTATGAACTTGCTTGTACTGTGACTCAACGTCAACACGGCCAAGTTCAAGGTTGCCAAGATAGTTAAATTAATTCATTAAACAGTTCAAAGTCAATGCCAAATGTATCCTATACATATTTATAGTCATTCACTCCTAGTAATTTGACAATATAATAATATTAGTATGATTTAAAACGGGATTATACACCATGTGCTGTTGTGCATCCGATATTTCATGACCATTTTCACGGAGTAACTGAATACCTAATATCGGGTGCTCAATAACACAAATATACATTGCATTGTAAGTAGGTACCTACTCCGTTTTAAATCATACGTATAGTAATAACCTATTATTTGCTACCATTTTGACATATTGTTTTCTACGCGGACATATTATTTACTAGAACGTATTATTTACTGCTGCTATTTTGACATATTTACCGGCAGTTTTAGTTTTTGCGGACATCGAGTCAAGCTATAATTGTACCTATGTCCATGATGCAAGCGCCGATGGACTTTGAGTCGCATTCTGGACTCGGATTTGTGCCAAAGTCAAATTCGTTGGTTGAACACCACTTTACGATATTTTTTAGTAAGCATAATTATTTTGACGGTAACACTGCTACTACCTAAGCTACTTATACGTTATTTATTGTTTTTTTAGGTTCTCTTTGAAGGCTACAGCGAAAGACGAAATTCGTAAATTTCGAGGATTTGTCTCTCTCACTCTAATGACGCCTTCGTTGGAGTGACAGAGAAAAATCCTCGAAATTTACGAACTTCGATTTTCGCGGTAGTAGGCCAGTTATTGCGGTTGGTCCCGATAGTGATGGACAGATTACATTTATACGATGTTCACATTCACAATCTATGTGGATTACTTGCCATTTTTTCGTGACCCCATACATCGTTATTTACCGCGTCACTTGCTAAAGAGATGATGGATTTTTTTTAATTGTGTGATATAATATTTTCTCCGTTAGCGCGATAATTATTTAGGAAATATAATTATTGTTACAGATTATATCCCGTATGTGGGTAGTTTTGTATTTATTGTCTTAGTTTGATGGAGAATCTTCCATTCTCAGTCACACGTAGACCACGAACCTTAGTGTCCGTTTTATTTTATCAAAATTGTGTAATAAAATGACAAACTGTTTTGTACCCGTTGATACAGTCAACGTTAGAAATATTAATGCACGCGAAGTTCAAAAATATCTGGACACGACCATATGTTATTAATAATAGGGTGGTATAAAACATTATTCGGCACTTAGCAACACAAGTAATTATATAGGTTGTATACTTCGATACAGAATTTCGTACATTTTTCCATGCCTATTCATTTATAAATGTGTTTACAAAGATATGTTTTATCAACATGTTTATTACCGAAATACATGGATCCGGTTTATCATTTATTTATTGCACTGACAAAATCGCTATCAGAAAATCCATAAACATTAACTGGCAGAATTAATGTGGATTAAATTGCAGGATAATAAAATGGACCTCGTACTGATAAAGTGATGTTTCTATGTAATAAAGTTGATAATGATAATTATCACTTCGCACCCCCAATGTAGATACCTACTTATCGACCTATATCTACCATCGGATTTAAGAATATGGATAGGTTAATATTAACCGAATCATCATCATATTATGTTAATATTAACATAACCATCACATAACATAATACCTACATCATTAATTTGATGTAATCAAATCACTTTAGTATGGTATTAGTTACTTGTTTATAAATAGTCATTATTTTCTGCAAGTGATCTATGTATTTGTTATGCCATGCACTGCTTGCCAAAAGCATTTTTTCTGCGATCCATTGTTACTTCTGCGGCTTTTTGGAAATACCTACTAGCTATTTAACACTTAAAACTGCCGACTTCGACTTGTAGGTTCTTTTCCGTTGAAGTTAGCTGGCTCTAAATGCATCGATATCGTTTACCTATCTTTTTATTGACCTATCTCTGCCCCTATCTTGAGATCCATTCGGTAGACAATTTGACCCTTGATTCCGGGTTCAAAAGCGTTGTTTATATTGCTATGTTGATTCTTGGAGACTGTGATATAAGTAATGAGACAATAAAGCACGCTATTTACCTATATGTGCAATGCACGTTAAAGAAAATGAGGTAGTAAATAGTTATGGTTCTTAAATAGATACATTTTACTCGCTCGTAAGCTATAAAGATAATAACTAAAAGGCTCGTAGCATATGATTGACTATAAAAAAATAGGTGCTGTTAGTTGTAGTTCTAATCTAACGTAACTAAGGATACTGACAAGTGACACTCTAAAGTAGCTCTTAATTCAAAGTTATACGAGTGAGATATTTCAAGCTAAGTTGTATGAAACGTTTATAAATTGTAATCGCATCCATTATGCGCATGACCGCCATGACCTGCGCAGTGTCAGAGCAAGACCCAGGTTATGCTGTGGCCTTGAAAATAGTACAGTCGACGTCAAAGATATCGTTTTACGATTTAGGTGTCAATAGTACATTACTACCGAGGCCGGGAAGTGACTGGTTGCCGGCCGAATATATGTAGACGGATAGTATTCGGACGGCAACCCGTCACTTCATGGCCGAGGTATGTATAATGCTTTTCTCAAACATGCAATGAAATAAAACAAAAAAATGTATCTTCTTTCTAAGAAACTATAAGTCAACTACATAACTAAGTCTTTGAAACACAACAAAAGTCAAATATGACACCGACACCTCATTTTTTTTAAGATTGACCTGTTTGAAAGTTGCAAATTTTTAATTTAAAAAAGCGGTATTAGACGACGCTGTCGGTTGGGTCCAATTAATCGCATGCAGTGATCGGGGCCGACGGATCGCGCCGTATAATACTGCTTTTTAAATATTATTTTGAGTAGTATTGTACATTTATTTTAAATGATATAATTTAAATACCTAATTATAACTGCAAAAATTTGCCAATCATTTTTTTTATACTAATATTACTTACAGATAATTATTGGCTAAAAGCCAAGATGCTAGGTCACACAACCCTATGTCAAATGAAAATTAAAAAAGAGGTACTTGCCGGCCTAACGAGGTACTTCCCGGCCACTTTTTAGGCACGTAACTACAAGATTTCATTGCATGTTTGAGAAAATATATATTTACGCGACCTTAATGTCAAAGCAATAAAGCCGTGAAAATATATTTTTGGCACCTGAACCGTAACGATATCTATGACGTCGACTGTACCTATGATTTGACTTCCATGTCGCTTCGCTGATCATCGCGTCTTTTTGAATATATCTAGGGTGTGCCCAATAATGAGCAATAAATGAAATATTTAGTAATACTAATGAAAATGATTCTTGGACTAGTTTAGCATTCCCTGCAGTACTATTTAGCTAAAATGCAAAAGCTAAGTAGTTGTCGTAAAAAGACAAAGTCTAAGCTATCACCACAATGTACCGAATTCGATAATAATATGTGATTCTTACTAGATGTGATAACTGATGATTCTAGTGTAACAGATAATATTCGTTTGGATATAGAACTCTTACTTTGTTTTCTTGCATATTACGTGGCTTCAAAAATCAATAATACTCTTTTTCTTTAAATAACTTGCGTATTTCAAAATACCTACTCATACTTATGACTCGCCGCCTTGACATACTTATATTTTAACATGTTTACTGTGTTAGACAACAATAGATGTTGGATTTTCTAATTACCTCGAAAATTCAGATTTTGCACAAATACAATTTAATTAGTTTCCCATAGTGAAGTCGTCATATAAATTAGTCAAAGAGCTGCCGCATCGTACGATCTTTTCAAGACCAATTATGACAGAGGCATGAGATGTCTAGCGATTACCCATTGGCCGGTCTCTGTCAACCAATTGCCACAAAATGGTCGACAATCAGCTTCAATTGTAGCCAATCACGCGAGTCGGGGCCCGGTTTCTATAACGATTTTCATCCTATTCCGGTGTCTTAGAATTGCAACTGTCTCCGAATATGATAATTATGTACATCTTTTCTCAAAAAAAATGAACATTTCCATGGCATTTTCGATATTGATAAAAATTGGTTGGCTGGTAGTTGATGATGAGCAAGCTCAAACACATTCCCCAAAATTTTTGTATGTAACATTCCTTTTTTGTTACCAAAAATGTATAGGAATCTGGTAAGAAATAAGGAACTTCCATGCAAATCTTCTGGGAAACTTTGGGAAATGTGTTTTAACCAGCCTATTGGTTTTCATAAATATCGAAAATGTGGTCTAAATTGTTTATTCATCATTCAGTATTACAGATATTTATACAAACTACAAATACAAAATTTCATTTAAAAAGTATAACTAAACTAAAACTACATAAAATCTAAAATAAAACTAAATAAAATCTAAAATAAATCTAGAACAGGCCCCTGCGGCATGGTCCCCAGGACGCTGGCAGCATTTCCTCGCTGGATTGCCAAGCTAATGCGTTGAGCGAGGAAGCTGCCAGCTCTTGGGTCTCCCGTGGCGTCTCTGAGTCTCTTCGATAGGTCTTTGAAGAGACTCAGAGCGCTAGGACCCCACGGACCAAAGGTCTCGACGCCGAAAGGAACGAAATTATATTCGGCGCCGAGACCACTGTATTTTCCCACCTTGGCTTTTTCGGCCGCCTCTGCTGCTGCCGCTGCCCTCGCAGAGGTTCGGTGGAGATGAGACGGGGCTAGCGTGTCTACGCAGGTTGCATCCCACACCAGCACCCGTCCCATACTCCATGGAACCAAAGATATGTCTTTATGTCTATGTCTATGTCTGAATGTATATGTCTGATATGGTATGCCATCAGGTCTCTTGCCGTCAGTTCTGGATATGCCGGTCGGCTCTAAGAGAGCCGGCACACCAACTGACGCAAGAGACCGTCGGATTATGTCATTACAATGTACAAACTTTTTGAGACTTGCTCATTAAGGAATCATTTGATGAATTCATTTAAATTTAAATCGAAGTTCGAATCCCACTTCAGATCTTTGAGAATTTTAT
Organism: Thaumatotibia leucotreta; assembly: GCA_025490895.1. Classification (NCBI taxonomy): domain Eukaryota; kingdom Metazoa; phylum Arthropoda; class Insecta; order Lepidoptera; family Tortricidae; genus Thaumatotibia; species Thaumatotibia leucotreta. The sequence goes on from JALPQI010031296.1 coordinate 61,420, forward strand.
TATTTGGAATAAGATAAGAGCCTTTTTATAGCTTGTGCACTCACAAGCTACTGACACAAAAGAGCGACTAATTGTGTTCATCTCAATTCGATGAGAGATTTTGTGAGAAATTAAAAAAAAATCGTTTCTACAGTGGGTAAATAAAATATGAAGGTCTTTAATCATTACTGTGTTACACTGTGTATACCTCTGTCATGAGCTTAGTAAAAACTTTAGATAATAATCATGAGTAACAAACATCTTTCTATTGAGCGAATCTAAATCATTCCAATCATCTCGACGGATGTCTGCGAGATGAACATATTATGGTCTGACTTAGATCAGGGTGCCTACGCCTAGCGGTTCAGCGTTTACCACAAGTGTGGGCACACAGTGGGCGGCTCTGAACACCAATCTTCCTTGACCTGCGGTTTCACATAGTTAACCCTACACTCCAGTCCACACTGCTGCTGGTCAGATTGAGGCTAACGGTCTGCGGACAGGAATAACCAATAAGTGGTTGGCATGTCATTTAAGCTTATTTATAGCAAACTAGTCGAGATGCAACTTGAATGGCGTCATACCATTATCGTTGAAATGGTGATTAAACTGTGAAACGATTGTCATGTTAAGATTATTTATATCTACGTATTAAGGTGGATTCGACCCTATCCCTGCCGCTTATCTGCTAAAAGATGGCGCTACAATTGCACAAACACCATATTTTCGTCATTTTCTGCTAAACCGAAGATCAGAGTTAACATGTTTTGAGATACGCGCAAGGAGCAAAAAATCTAATGTACAAATTGATAGCAACCTGCACAAAATACTGTTCTTCTAAATCGCAATAATGCAAAAACTAGAAAATTATGTAATTTTACCCTGTAACGCACACTACTACACCTCCCGTCAGTACCCAATGTCAGTTGTACAATCATTACTCATCAATAAACTAGATGGCGCCAGTTAAAAGAACAGCTTTTCTAAATGGTCTAAGTTCTAACTAGAGGGCGCCAATTAGGAAATGACTTTATATTGTATTGTATATTTGTGAAGCAAAACCAACTGTTGGTTTGGTATTAAAATCCCTACTTTTAACTGTACAGATATAACAACAGCTGTAGTAAAGAAGTTATTCCCGTACTCTTCGGGTAATACCTATCCGTCGCCGTTATGTACAACTCTTTAGAGTATTATATTTTTTGGTACAGCTACTTACTGGTAAATAAAATAGTTATCAAGAAAGTTACTTATGTCCCAAAACACTAGTATTTACCGCAGCGGGTCTCTATTCGCTAGGAACAATGTGGCAATATAATTACGAGTATAGATTGACCTAAGAAATTGATAGTATTATACTTGATCAACGGCACTAGCACATATCGTGCATGACAGGAACCTTGTCGCGGCTACCCGTCCCTTTTTGATTACATTGATTCAAAAGAGATGAGAAGTTGCGAGCAGGTCACAAATTGCTGCCAATATTGTTGTACAAGATGTGCTAGGGCCTCAAGTATAATAAGTAATAAAATGTGTAGGTATTTTGGGTAGTTCTATGGAGTTAGAAGATTGAAGAAATATATTCATTAGACACGTAGTAGTAGACCAAATTGAATGATCTGATGGACATTTGCAGACTTGCTTTATTACCAACTACGATACTGATGATGTACTAGTGGTTTATCGGACATTTAGATTTTAGACCTTGTTGGAGTAACATTTATATTACTAAATGTTAGCCTACATACCTACTATGTTAGTCTCCAACTAACATTTTACATTACATAATATGTAAGGATAGTGTTATCCTGTCTAAGTTTACCTACATTTTCGCCTACCATCCCATAAGAGGCTAATTAGATTGTCCGATATCAATTAAAAGTAGGTTAGGTACGAGTACTTACTTAAATACAAACGCAACGAAGATTTTCCAGACACAGGCGAACAGCTGGACGCTCAATTTTCGGATGCTTTATACAAGGTGCTGTATTTCCGTTGTAAGAGAGGTTTCAGGGGTATTAGGATGCAGTGTAGTTAGACCCCCTAGAGTTTAGTTCATGTTTCAGAAGTACCTACTACCTAGGCATGTTACAGTAGCTAATACCTACTATTTTACGCGGTTTCAACATTTTTCATCACATTTGCTTTCTAAGCGCGCCATTGCTTGTGCATATTGCAGTGGGAGTAATAGAAAAGTGAAATTCCTTAGGGAATACCAATATTTCGTCTCATAACATATTCTTTGTCTGCAAGTGTTATAAAAAACATTGTATGCATCACAATCGGTAAGAGGCATACCTACTAACTCGAGTCATCAAAAGCCCTCCGCCTACGGCGTCGGGCTTCTAACACTCTCGTTAGTGATACTGTACTTACCTCCCTAGATGCACAATGTACTATTATCGACCGCTCTGAAACATTTAAAAACCTTCTAGAGGGACTCTGTATTCCAACCTCACGGGAATGTGGGTATTTCTTTCTTGGCCACCTATTTAGTATAGCCGACGGCAATGGTCAAATGGTTGATAGTGGCTGTTTTCCTAGCTGTAGATGTTTGTCTGATAGCATTGCAACAGAATGTATTATTATAAATTTTTGAAGGTAGGTAGGTGGGTACTTCTTGAACCTAGTATCTACAAAACGTACTAGAGAGGGAAAGGATACTTTCAGGCACTGTGTGCTTACCATAAGCTGCCGCTGCGTTTTTAACGCGGACTTACTTTCCATCCCGGCCGTAATCGCGTCTTGGGGCGAGCCACCCGTATAGAAAGCACCTATGTAAGTCCGCGTTAATAACGCAGGGGCAGCTCATGGTACGGCTACTGGTTCCACAGGAGGCGAGTAAGGGATGATTTGTCGACTTTTTTCTCGCTCACTAAACAAAGAGTAGATATAGATCCTATGTCAGTAAAATTAACAAATATACCTATATATATATGTAGATGATCGTTGGCTGTTCACACTGCCGCCTCCTCAGTGAGGGTTTTTAATATTTTTTTCTGACACTGGGGCGGTGATATGGCGTAAGGACCAACAAACTGTCAAAATAAATACGCGAATTGAATTTTCTATATATTTTGTGGTTTATTTATTCTTAAAACCATTACATAAGGAATAATGTTTTCTAAAATAAATAAACGTTTCCGAGTCAATTCCCATGAAATGCCTTTAGTACTTACCGTTTGGTATTCGGATTTGATAGCTGGCTGCCAAATGGGAATTATAGTTTCCCGTCTGGTAAGATGAAATGGGACTAACTTTCCCATCTCGTATCTGGATTTGGTACAAACCTGATTACAAACCGGTAATGATAAGTCCCGATTTAAAGCCAGTTACCTATTGGGATTTTAATCCCATTTCGAAGCTGGTTTGGTAGCCAATCTACTAAAGGATGAAATGAACAAAGTTCTAGTAATTTTGTTTAGTGTCAGTCATTTTGAGTTCCTGTTTTAGGGCCCAATCTTCAGTTCGGCGACCGTTTTCTAGTCGTCATACATTTATGAAATTAATAAACTCCAAATGTAACGATCCAAATGTAATTATAACGATAATGGCGAGACATTTCGAAATTATACTTCAAATAATGCAATATGAATCGACAGAATATGGACAGAATTCAGGACCTGGTCCCACCATTATAACGTTATAATGGCGGGACCAGACTGTTTGAAGTATAATTTTGAAATGGAAGAGGTACTAATTTTTTACAACAGGTACCAAAAAGTACAAATTCAGTACTAAATAAATAATGCAATATGAATCGATCGAATTCAGGATTTGGTTCCGCCATTATAACGTTATAATGGCGGGACCAGACTGATTGAATATAACTTTGAAATAGAAGAGGTACAATTTTTTTACAACAGGTACTAAATAGTACAAATTCAGTACTAAATAATGCAATATGAATCGATCGAATTCAGGATCCGGTCCCGCCATTATAACGGTTACCTCCAAATACAATTAGAATTTCGATATTTTATGTTCAGTGCCTATGAATCTGACAGCTGTTTGGACCACACGCCTATATAGCGTTGCCTGCAAAAGATCGAAAACCCTAACTTACTGGCCAACGATACAGTAAATATAATAAACAGTAGCCGTACCATGACTTTACAAGTATCGGTAACATTAGGTTTTATTAAATACGTTGAGCAGGCTATCGCGCTCGCTCCTATTTGTAAGCGCGAGCACGATAGAATGCACGTAGCACGCATCGAGTAAAACCTTACGTAATTACGTATCCTTTACTTTCCAGCTCATGGCACGGCTACAGTACCTACCTACTCTTCTGTACTCTTCTGCTGAGAACTAATATTCGCAAAATTTAAATATTGGTGGCCTAAATATATGCATAGCTTAAACATAGGTTTCAATCTGTTGAGTATCGAAAGTTCATCGCCTCGTCTGTTCTTGTATCAACGTCTGTGCTATGTACAAATTGTTTTATATCCATGTAGGAATACTTCAGTAAATAGATGACGAATAGTACCTAATACCAAAGTTTGGGGCTACTATTAACGATGTAATCGAGATAATGGTTGACACATACATATTATAGTTTTTATACAGGGTGTGGCCTGTAACAGGAGCAAAAAATCAAATGGAAGACTCCTCTGACTGCCTCTAGTTATTCGCAAAAGGTCCCAGTGTTTTAAAGTTATTCATTAAGGAGAAACAGTATGTTAAAGTTACGACCTATGAGTGATGTATCTAGGTATCACAACATAGTACCTTATTAATGATTAAACATATTGGTAGTTCAGTGGACATAAAACTAAATGAGCTAAAAAGTTTTTTTGAACTCATGGTTTTTTAACTGGTATAGCAAAAAAAATTTTTTTTTTGTGTTACACCGGTTTAACTTTTTTGGTATAAGTCGACTGCAGTAAAAGTACATAAGAAACGGGAAAAATTTTTTTTTTATTTATTTATTTATTTATTTATTTATTTAACCTTTATTGCACAAAAGAAAAAAACTTGACGTACAAAAGGCGGACTTAATGCCATAAGGCATTCTCTACCAGTCAACCTTTAGGCAAAGCAGAGAGATTGTGGGCGGTGCAACTAAAATAATAAAATACTTACTAAAAAGAAGCACTTATGCACGAACTAACATATATATTCCATATATAAAGAGATACATTACATATATACACTCCATATAATTACTATATACATACATACATAAAATATATAAATATAGAAGAGGACGAAACAAACAATCAGAGACTCTAAACTATTTTAATTCTGCTAGCAAAGAAAGAGCGTTTTTTAAGTTTTAACTATTAAATTATGACTATTTATTGGGTTATTAGTGTACCGTTTCATTTTTTGCTCCTATTACAGGCCACACCCTGTATACATAATATATTCTTGCTCTATATTCTATACTCGGTTTGGTTAGATATTTAAAAAAAGGTAAACAATCTTGCAGTATCTTTTTATTGAAAACTACAAGTAGAAAATAAGTTTTACCAAATATACGTAATATAACAAAGGAATACAGTGATTTACATTGTTTTGATTCATTAAGTACCTAGTTTGGATTTTTAAATACATTTTTCAATAAAAAGATAGTGCAAGATTTTTTACCTTTTTAAAATACCTAACCAAACAGAGTACAAGTGAGACAATTTTTACATTTTGTTTACAAGTGTGATGTTTGCGCCGGTAACCAATTACAATTATGGTCTCGTTTATACACTTTTCGACCCAGCGAATATTCGAGCCGGTAGCAGTCGAGCCAACGTATATTAGTGACCGAGATTATGGGATGACAATCTCGGTCACAAATATACGTCGATTGTCCAATCGAAACATTAATTTTGATTTTAGGATACATTATTTCTACGATTTTCGACACAGCGAATATTCGATCCATAATAGCCACTCAATAGCTTTTGGTAACTGTGGTTACCAGCTGTCACTATTATTTTACATAGGAATAAAAGTAGGTGTTGAGCCAACGGACTTTAAGATACTCCTATAGTGCGTACGTATCTCAGTTCCGATTCAATAGTGACATACGAGGTTACTAAGAGTGGTGACAGTTTTCATAAGAACTCTACCTGAACTTCACTCCACAGAATGTGATATTTTCTGCGCGAGTGCAAGACTGAATTTTCATAGTAGAGGAGAGTGGGGTACAGTGGATCCCTTTTTTTTACAAATGTTGTAGTGGTGTTATTTTTATTTGTAATTTTCTAGATACCTTATTGTCCCACCTATTCCTTAGAGGACACATTTTCCAGCACAAGTATATAATTTACATATAGCTTTAAAATCATTTTCATTATAAAAAAGTGAACTAAAGTTACCTCTTCAATCAAAAATCACAGAACAGTTCCTAGTTTGAGGTAAAAAAACCAAGAACAAGACTTTTCAGGTATAATTGAAAGTATCTTCCGTTATATAGTTACTCCAATATTAGTATCACACAGATGAGCAAATTCGTGAAAAAAGAATACCGGATTATTAAAGCGATAAATAAAGCTAATGCAAAATATTCACAGTGCACCTTTATTCACTGTACCCCACTCTCCCCTATTTTTCTGCACAGTCTGGTTGGTACTGTATGCAGATATTTTCTCGCATAATGCATTCGCATAACATAGTTTGATGTTGGTGTTGAAATGTAGACCTCTTTAACTCTTGTCGGTTTCGATCACCGACACTCATGTAGAAAATGCTCACTTTCATCACTTGTATTCAGTAACAATATTTATTCGGCAAAACACAGCTCATAATAATGTCGAAAATTAAATAATATATAAACATTATACTTAATTACAAATATATGAATGTTTCTTGTCACCAAGTTCAATACCATTTTCTTGAAACGTGTTCCGTTACATTTTCATTAGGTTCTTTCCGCTGAAGTATCTTCCCAATGTTCAACTGTATTTCAATATTCAACTGAAAAAATATGATTGTATAAATATAAGTATGGTTGTGAGATTAACAAGCCAAAGAAAAAGGCAAGTGTCATGATTTGGCAAGTAACGATTAAGTTAGCGTTTACTCGATACGTAAAGTAGGCGCTCGGCGCTTGATTCATGATGTACTGGAGCATCATGTGAGCGTGATAAAATGCTTTATGTATAGAGTAAACTCTAACGCTGAACAAAGTGTGCCCCGCCTGGAAAATGCCAGTGTTATGACAAGCCAGGTCAACAGATTTGACCCCGTGTGACTTTTTTTGTGGGGTGAGGTGAAACGGCGAGTATACGTTGAAGAGGCCCAAGTCCAATAATAAGAGCATTTTGATGAACTTAAAAGTGAAAACTTGTGATGGGAAATATCGAAGGAAACATTCATGTAAATTAATTAATAAGCATGAGAAATGGACTCCATTAATTAGGTATGTTTTTTTGATTCCAATCATTGTACATAATAGTAGTTAATGCAACTGTACGTAATGCCTGATTACGTATAGTTGCATACACTACTTTATCTACACACATATCATAAGTGCTCTAAGATGCGTTCAGAAACAGAGCCTTCTCATACTTGGCTCTCGACTTTTGCGGCAACAGGTTGTTAGTTGCTGTCATAGCTGCATTGAGTATGTCCAGCGGAGTGCTCATATCGTTATCCAAGTCACTGCCACTCATTATCAAATAATTATCAATATTATCACAAAGTATTTACAACTTTTCACAATTTTTCACTTGTAAGGCAATAAACAAAAGGCAGGAATGGCACCGATTTGAATTTCTGTATTTTTTTTAAATCATAGACTACCGAATGATGTCCCTATTCTTGTCACTCGATATGAAAATATCGTCCGATTGTTACTAAAAAATATACTGAATTAACTTATTGTGTTGATGACTGGCTGAATATTTATAGATACCAGAATAGGCACCCCACTTGAATCTGACAGCTGTTCCAAATTTAAAACTCATAACCTCCGGAAAAATCGTATATAATGTTAACTTTATGTATGTGCCAAGTTCTGATGGTGGGTAATGCTGGTCATTGTCTATTGTTTTCTGGACGCATTTTAGAGCACTTAACGATATTTGTGTAGATAAAGTTGATTTAAAATTTTTGAAATACGCCTCAATAAAGAAAGTTTCTGTGCTACTTTGTAATTTTATCACGTTTCCCCGACATAATTTAAAACATTCGACAAATTTAACACACAGAAAAATTCTTTATTTTGACGGTCCTAAGCCCGTGCAAGTAAGACGGAGGATTTGGGATCTAGTAAGATATTTTTGCCAAGTCATAATGATAAGTTGATACCCGATGCACATTACCGCCGCCGCTTTTTACAACCCGCCATGCCGCGTGCGATGACGTTTTAAATAAATAGTTGCCAGTTCGTGTGTTTTTGCTAGTTATGCACATTGATAATGCGCAATGCGTCCAAATTTCCTGTTAGGTTTGCGGATAAGTTAAAAACATTGGTATTTCAGTTTTTTTGTACCTACTAACAAAAAATGCTAGTATTCCTGTAACTTGGACTACTATTACGTATGTTGATTTTTTTGTACTGGTGAAAAAGTAACCCATGTATATATACATATATATTACACATATATATATGTGGTCATATGTATATGTGGTCTGTCAAAAAAGTACCTATTACTGGAAAATAAACCTTGAAAATAAAATTCAAATTTCAATTACATTGGTGACAGACGTCCTTTCAGGACGCCTACACAGATCAGGGGATAAGGTTTAAATTTATCAACATTATTTATTTCTCATTTCTAATACCTACCCTCCATACTTAACTTTAGTGGGTATACCTGCTTAGCCAATTTTGCTATTTGGTATTGTCGCTTATTGGAAAGGATGTCGATTAATTTAACCATACCGATAACTCTTTTCACAAAATAATTATTGCCGAGTGATTTAAAAATGCCACGAAGAAAAAAAAAACCTGTGACGAAATGGAGCTGTGGAAAAATATTATCCTGAATTACATGCCAAATTATACAATTATGTCACAGGGTGGATACGGCATACAAAAAACTAAATCTGACATTTGTCTGTGCCTATGTGTGCGTACGGGTATGTTTGTATACGCGCAACTCGCAACAATCACGCAACAGGGCTGCCTCAGATATGGCAGATTAACTAGTTGGTACTTAAGTAACAAATGAATATATACTTTAACCTGTACAATACACATTTACTAATTTCTAAGTTAGTATATAAATAACAGACTCACTTTCACCACAGAATAAGTATAATTATAGCACATCTCCAACTCTAACGGAACAGAACAACGCAACCCCAAGGAAACTATTGTTTTTCTCACGTACAAGAAATATCACTTTTTTAACACCATTTTATCATTGTTACACGTGTCATCTACATAATAGTTACATATTGTGATAAACATTTTCATGTTAGTTTTAACATCTGCTTCGATAATATTGATGATGATTTTTAACCAGCTTCGAGTTCCCTCGCACTTCCTCCAACTTCATCATCAGGCCTATCTTGTGGTATATGACCCAACTGCTAATCCTAAAAAAGCCAACATAGAATATCATTATCTGAAACCAACTCCGAGTTCCCTCGAACTTCCTTCAAGTTCATCACCAGACCCATCTTGTGGTATTTGACCCCAAATGCTAATCCTCAAAAGCCAACACAACATATCATTATCCTTAACCAACTCCAAGTTCCCTCGCACTTACTCCAAATTCATCATCAGGCCTATTTTTGTGATATTTGACACATGCTCACCAAGAGGATCCTAAAAAAGCCAACAGAACATATCATTATCTCAAACCAACTCCGAGTTCCCTCGCACTTACTCGAAGTTCATCATCTCAGGCCTATCTTGTGGTATTTGACCTAACTGCTAATCCTAAAAAGCCAACATAGCATATTATTATCTGAAGCCAAGCCAAGCTCAAGCCAATTCATCATCAAGTCCATCTTGTTGGTACTGGACCTAACTGCTCACCAAGAGGATACTAAAAAAGCCAATACAAACGTACAACTATCTCAAGACCTCTCCGAGTTCCCTCGCATTTCCTCCAAGTTCATCATCAGGCCTATCTTGTGGTATTTGACCTAACTGCTCATCCTATAAAGTCATCGTAGGATATCATTGTCTCAAACCTACTCCGAGTTCCCTCGAACTTCGTCCAATTTCATCATCAGGCCTATCTTATGACACGGAACCCAACTGCATACCAAGATAATACTAAAAAGCCAACATAACATTTATCGATGTCAAATCAACTCCGAGTGCCCTCTTTGGTATATGACATTTAATATTTATAATTTATATAGGTATTAAGTATTTAGTTAATAAATAATTTGATTTGTGTTTTCACAATATTATATGTTAAATATTATTCTAACAATAAGTTTAGTGTCTCCCTGGCACAATTATTTGGAGTTTTCAAGAGATTTTTATCTATTTTCTATATTGCATAAACAACCGCTTTTGATGACAAGGTCACATACCTAAAGACACCACATACCATAAGGTGAAAGTGCAAATAAAACATCATCATTTTACGTGTCCTCTATAGATACTTACCGTAAAATTTAATTTTTTTCATCGTTCTGTCGGTGGTATAAAAAATATACATGTACAATGCCACATTTAAGCTTTCTAGTTGATACTAAAGGTGCATGCAGACCAAAAGAGCATTCGCTGTTCTATCCCCCACTCTACGAAATCAACGAATCTCGTTTCGTGTAACGATCGAATTTCGTAGAGTTGGGGGTTAGAAACAGCGAATGCTCTTTTGGGCCTGCATGCACCTTAACGATCGCCGAGCTTAGCCACGGACGGACAAATAGACAACACATACTGGAATATAAGGGACTGTGGGTTGAACTCCCAAAATCTTTTTTCTTATAATGAACAGACGGTCACCTTCATCATCATCATCACAGAGTTATTCACTTGTCGTTGGAGTATCTCCCAGCCCTCTCTTTCCCGTGCAAGATATGCATAACGTTTTCTTGTCGAGTTTTTTTTGCCATGACAGTAAAGGAAAATACATTTCTTTTTTCTTTATAATTGTTGAAAATGGAAATACAATTTACTCTACTGTAGACTTACTAATTGAGCATAATTTAATCTAACAAGGTCGCAATT
>JALPQI010031297.1:0-30253 GCA_025490895.1 Thaumatotibia leucotreta
TTTTCACAATAATATATGTTAAATATTATTCTAACAATAAGTTTAGTGTCTCCCTGGCACAATTATTTGGAGTTTTCAAGAGATTTTTATCTATTTCTATATTGCATAAACAACCGCTTTTGATGACAAGGTCACATACCTAAAGACACCACATACCATAAGGTGAAAGTGCAAATAAAACATCATCATTTTACGTGTCCTCTATAGATACTTACCGTAAAATTTAATTTTTTTTCATCGTTCTGTCGGTGGTATAAAAATATACATGTACATGCCACATTTAAGCTTTCTAGTTGATACTAAAGGTGCATGCAGACCAAAAGAGCATTCGCTGTTCTATCCCCCACTCTACGAAATCAACGAATCTCGTTTCGTGTAACGATCGAATTTCGTAGAGTTGGGGGTTAGAACAGCGAATGCTCTTTTGGCCTGCATGCACCTTAACGATCGCCGAGCTTAGCCACGGACGGACAAATAGACACACATACTGGAATATAAGGGACTGTGGGTTGAACTCCCAAATCTTTTTCTTATAATGAACAGACGGTCACCTTCATCATCATCATCACAGAGTTATTCACTTGTCGTTGGAGTATCTCCCAGCCCTCTCTTTCCCGTGCAAGATATGCATAACGTTTTCTTGTCGAGTTTTTTTGCCATGACAGTAAAGGAAAATACATTTCTTTTTCTTTATAATTGTTGAAATGGAAATACAATTTACTCTACTGTAGACTTACTAATTGAGCATAATTTAATCTAACAAGGTCGCAATTCTAACCTAACCTAACCGAAGCCACTTTGCCATAGCAGTGAATTACTGCTGACTTGCTGAGGTCGCAGTTGTATCCTAACCTAAACCACTTTGTCATAACAGTCAATTGCTGATAAGGTCGCAATTGTAAAATAACCTAACGTACTTACATTGATATAGTACTTATAGTAGTGACTTACTAATAAGGTGGCAGTTCTAACCTAAGGCACTGGTCTCACCGCGAGCTATCGGTTAAAAAACACGAACAAAAGATACCCACTCCCGTGTAAATAAAAGATACACTCTCTTTTTAACCGACTTCAAAAAGGAGGAGGTTTACAATTCGTCGAAATCTTTTTTTTTTTTTAATGTATGTTCTAGTACGGTCAAATCGTATATTAAACTCGCAAAACATGTAGTAAAGCTGCATTTTTGGTATGTTATTTAGACACCATAGGGCAGTATAAAACCACGTTTTGCAAGCAAAAAAAAGTTGTGCTAGCTGCGTTATACGTGAAAAACTGTGAAAGGGTTTTAGCAGCCTTACCGAACAAGAGGTGCCTTTCCCCACGGATGAGGTCAATATTTTAGGTGGTGTACTAGCAGGCCCTAAGAATACTCCATGCTTAATATCAGCTCTAGATCTTCTTTTGTTTCAGAGTTATTCAAGATAATGTAAAATATACAGGGTGTCGTTGAAAGTGGCATATTTCGAGAACTGTTCAAGTTAGATCAACCAAACAAAATTGTGTTTGATAACAATAAAATAAACTATACAATGCATATTTTTAACCTGCATCTTGTCCTTATTTTTCATAATAAAAAACAGAGTTATTGTTTTTTTTTCATATTTTTTTTTATTTCACGCGGAGGTACACCTACAAAAAAAATATGCATACATAGCCACTAATGTCCACTGTATACATAAATAAAAATATTTCCGTAAATCATCGTGCGTCATGCCAAAAAAAAAATATTTCGGAAGTAGTCGTTACTGGCATACAAATAAAGTACCAGTGCAGTGTGAACATAAGTTAGTATGTAGGTATACAATCTCTTGACACTTACTGCACAAAATATCATTGACGTAAATTGACTTATTAGTGCATTTTGCTATATAAATCAGCCTCTTGTCAATTTTGTATGCATTTTTTCTTTCCACATATATTTTTTAAAGTTTTTTCACAAGGCTTACACTTAATGTTTTCCATTTTCCAACAGAAAATGCAACAAATCAAATGTCGAAAACAATACTATGTGTCAAATGTTTATCTCTCTTTTATACAGGGTGGTCCAAACCTTGACGTCAAAAATTTTTTTTTAGATTCCTCACGTTATGAGCTATCAGAATATACCCCATGTATGTTAGCCGATTTTTTGTAGATTTCAAGTGATTATTTTTTTTTTTTTTTGAGAAATTCTGGAATTAAGGAATTTATTAATAAAAATAAAACTATTGGGTTTCTTAACTAGTTTCTTTTTGTAATAAAGCATTTACTGACAAAAAAATTAGCGTCCTCAGTTCGATACAAGTAGGATAAAAAAATACCAAATTCAAAATTTTACGCTAAAAACGCATCAAAATAGCATTAATTTACGTAAATAATAATAAAACATATCCCAAGGCATTTTAGTATTCTAAAGACCGCCCTAGACCTTAAGCCTACGTAAAAGCAAAAAAAAAGTGATACTTAATGATGAGGATTTTTCGGAGTAGTCGGTCAAATAATCTCAAAAAAGCTTAAAATTTTAAAGTAGTAATAAAATACTTGAATAAGTACACAAATTGAGTTTTCGTGTATTTTCTGTTTTTGTTTATTGATGAGAACAACAAAACAGACGAAATTTTACTTTATTTTTAAATAAAAAATTTAGAAGCTTTTTTTTAAGTTTATTTGACTGACTACTCCGAAAAATCCTCATCATTAAGTATCACTTTTTTTTTGCTTTTAGGAAGGTTTAAGGTCTAGGGCAGTCTTTAGATTACCAAAAATCCTTGGGATATGTTTTATTTTTTTATTTACCTACATTAATGCTATTTTGATGCGTTTTTAACGTAAAATTTTGAATTTGGTATTTTTTATCCTACTTGTATCAAAGTGAGGACGCTAATTTTTTTGTCAGTAAGTGCTTTATTTGTAGTCATACTTTCACAAAAAGAAAATATTTAAAAAACCCAATAGTTTTATTTTTCAATAAATTTCTTAATTGCAGTATTTCTCTAAAAATTTTTTTCAAAAATTCATAACTCGAAAACTACAAAAAATCGGCTAACATACATGGGGTATATTCTGATAGCCCATGACGTAGAGAACCTAAAAAAATTTTTTTGACGTCAAGGTTTGGACCACCCTGTATAGCAAATGTACTAATAAGTCAATTTACGTCAATGATATTTTGTGCGGTAAGTGTCGAGAGATTGTATACATACACACTAACTTATGTTCACACTGCACTGGTACTTTATTTGTATGCCAGTAACGACTACTTCTGAAATTTTTTTTTTTGGCATGACGCACGATGATTTACGGAAATATTTTTATTTATGTATACAGTGGACATTAGTGGCTATGTATGCATATTTTTTTTGTAGGTGTACCTCCGCGTGAAATAAAAAAAAATATGAAAAAAAAAACAATAACTCTGTTTTTTATTATGAAAAATAAGGACAAGATGCAGGTTAAAAATATGCATTGTGTAGTTTATTTTATTATTATCAAACACAATTTTGTTTGGTTGATCTAACTTGAACAGTTCTCGAAATATGCCACTTTCAACGACACCCTGTATATTTTACATTATCTTGAATAACTCTGAAACAAAAGAAGATCTAGAGCTGATATTAAGCATGGAGTATTCTTAGGGCCTGCTAGTACACCACCTAAAATATTGACCTCATCCGTGGGGAAAGGCACCTCTTGTTCGGTAAGGCTGCTAAACCCTTTACTGTCTATTTTTAGTTTCTGATTTTTATAAAAAAAGCCTTACGTTTTTTGACAATATGTATCAGGTAACGTTTAAAGATGAATGAATTTGTAACAAGATGAGATAACACGCATTACCGTAGGTCTTATAGTTTCAGAGATTCGAGACTTCAAATAGTACCCTGTTTTGTAAACTAGATAAAATGTTGAGTTTTGCTAACGTTTTTGGTTTAATATCGCCTTACCTAATTATGCTACGAAAACCATGAAATAATTATCTTATAGCGCAATTAATATTCTTTCATTTAAGGGTAAAATCAGGTCAGTAAACTTTGTGATTGAAACTAAAAACGCGAAATTCAAAAAGCAGGAGGTCCGTTATCTAAGTTTTTCATACAAATCGCAAGTCGTGTTGCAAAGCTGCAATTTTAGTATATTATATAGACCCTATAAGGACGTACAAAAATGCATATTACAAGAAAAACAAAATAGGAATTTCTGCATAGGACGAAAAAAACTGAAAAAAGATTGGACTTCTTTTACTTTTTGACGTTTAATTAAAAAACTATTATCTTTTTGATACTAATTGCTACAAAACTTAGAAAGAATATAAAATTTGAAAGGATTTGAGCTACTTTGCATTACCCTAAATTATATAGATATAGAGAAACGACATATCAAAATGTGCCCTTCATTAAGTTAAGAAAATAAATGCATGTTTTGAAGCCTCGTACACCCCCAACTATAAGACTTACAGTATTTGTTATCGGCTCAATTTGTTCCAAATTTAATGTAGTTATTATCTACAATTACTTTTTTTTTCTTAGCGCGTACGTTTTGCCAATATTTAGTGAATAGCTTTAACGTAACCTAAAATTTGTTTATGTTTTGATAAAAGGGCACTTTATGAAATGTCGTATCTCGAAATATATATAACTTACGGTGATGTAACGTAGCTCAAATCCTTTCAAATTTAATGTTCTTTCTTAGTTTTATAGCAATCAGTATCAAAAAGATAATAGATTTTTAGTTAAACGTCAAAAACTAAAAAAAGTGCGAATTTTTTTCCGTTTTTTACGTCCTATGCCCAAATTATTTTTTTGTTTTTCTTTTAATATGCATTTTTGTATATATTTATAAGGCCTTTATAATATACCAAAATTGCAGCTTTGCAACTCGACTTGCGATTTGTATGAAAGACTTAGATAGCGGGTCTCCTGCCTTTGGAATTTTGAGTTTATACTTTCAACTACAAAGTTCACTGACCTAATTTTACCCTTAAATTAAAGAATATTAAGTGCGCTATAAGGTCATTATTGCATGTTTTTCGTAGCATAATTAGGTGAGGTGATATTAAGTCGAAAACGTTAGCAAAACACAAAATTTTATCTAGTTTACAAAAAGGGGTACTTTTTAAAGTCTCGAATCTCTGAAACTATAAGACCTACGGTAATGCATGTTAGCTCAACTTGTTGGAAATTTATTAGTCTTTAAACGTTTATTCACATATGACATCAAAAAACGTAAGGTTTTTTAAATAAAAATCAGAAACTAAAAAATGGCCGTAAATTTCGCATTTTTTCACATACTACCCAGCTAGCACAACTTTTTTTTGCTTGCAAAATATGGTTTTATACTGTCCTATGGTGTCTAAACAACATACCAAAAATGCAGCGATACTACTTGATTTGCGAGTTTAGGGTAAAATTATGTACTATTTGACAGTACTATTCCCCGATTACTCAAAGACGCGTGGACCGATTTGAAAAATTCTTTTTTCGTTTGAATGGGTATACCTTCTAGTTGGTCGCATTGTCACCGAATCCAGATCTGATGATGGGATCCTGGAGAAATCGAGGGAACTCTTCAAATGTTGTAGGCACACATGACATTTTTCATTTATTTTCGAAGACTATTCAAATATTTGCGTCTAGTCATGAACTTTTACGTTGGTGATCTGATGATGGAAGGTACAACTCCTTAGCAATTAGGAGTTGGGGGATAATTCTTTAAATATAACACAGTTCATGTATTTTGGAAGCTATTTGAGTATTTGCATTTAGGTGGTCATAGTCTCATGTTGGTGAGCTGATGACGAAAGGTATAACTCCTTAACTATTAGGAGTTGGAGGATAATTCTTTGAATATATCTATTTAAGTGTTTGCTTAGTAGTTATGACATGTTGGTTAGCGGTAAGTGATTCTTTAAATAATATAGGCATGCTAAGGCTGTTACCTATAATCTTTGAAATTATTCATACTTGCTGATGATACAATGTATATCTCCTTCATAATGGGATAATTCTTTGAATATTTAAGGTATCCAGTTCAGGTTTTCTGGCCTATTACAGTGCAGTACATTCTAATTATAAGTATTTAGAGCATACTAAATAACGATTTTACACTACTAAAAAGCAAAAAATTGGCTTGGCACCGACTTCTAAGAAATCTGTAGCGTACCTAGCCATAATATTTTATTTCAATGAATAAGGTAAAAGGTTTAAAGGTTTGTGTAGGAAATCCTAAGAAGTAGGAACTAAAATTATTTTTGACTTTTTAGTTTGGGCGAATTTTTGAAGGCGGTTTTATTTTTATTTTAAAATATTTTATATTTACACGGGAGTGCGTATCTTTTGTTCGTGTTTGTAGCCGATAGTTCATAGCTTAGTAGCTCGCGGTGAGACCGATGCCTTACCTAACCCACTTTGTCCTACCCAGTTCTAACCTAACCTAACGTACTTTGATACAGTAGTGACTTACTAATGAGATGGCAGTTCTAACCTAACCTAACGTACTTTGATATAGTAGTGACTTACTAATGAGATGGCAGTTCTAACCTAACCTAACCCACTTTGTCCTACCCAGTTCTAACGTAACCTAACGTACTTTGATATAGCAGTGACTTAATAATGAGATGGCAGTTCTAACCTAACCCACTTTGTCGTAGCAGTGAGTTCCTAATGAGATCGCAATTGTTCTAGTCTAACCTTACCCAGTTTGCCACAGCAATAATGAACGGTAGTCAAGATCGTTGTTCTAACCTAACCAACCAATCACCTCATCTTTTTCTTAACATTGTCTTATTACATATCGTTATAATAAGTATATGTACCAAACCCAATCTACCATAATAGATAATGCATTTCTGCCTAACGTAAAATATATGTATGTGAAGTACGTTTCGGAGAGTTGTATACACGGTGTTACGTCAGCATTCCGAAAGATTTTAATGCTGGATTCCTGACCATATTTAGAGTCTTTAATGTTATATAAAATTTCCTGGATTCGGCTTGGTTTCAGAGATAATCAACCTTTTTTCGAAATAAGTTTTTCGACGTAACTCGTCATTTAACTTCTTTTGAATTACAATGCTACCACAATGTGTTCTAATATTACCACACCTTTTGCCTGACAATCAAAAAATACGAATAGACTTGACGAAATAACCTGTACCTAAAAAAACAATTGAAATAAATAATTTAAACAAATTGTTGTTGTGATAAAAAGTACTGGAAATGTTAAAAAGTATTCAAATCGGCCTAAAAAAAAGAAAAAAAAATTTTTTTTTGGTGGAATTGACATAAGGTCTCATAATATTTTGTGTTTATTTTGATGTCTAGAATGCATAGTTAAAACCTTTGACAGTGCTCGCGTAACACCGTGTATAATTATGTACCTATGCCAAAAATATGGACATCCAATTTCTGCGAAATAACACATGACCTAAATAATAATATGCCAAAATAGTTTCTGGCAAAGTAATATTCTAAATATTGTTTACAAAAATTGATTATGCCAAGTCTCTTATAACATAAGCGTTTCGAAAAAAAATGCTATGTAGGTAGAGGGAGCCCTAAACAGACAGAGAGACAGACAGACATACAAATAATGATTTTGAAACTTTACAAAATAAACACACCGTCAGGTGGGCATCAAGTCATGTGGTAATTCTTTATGTATGTCATAAGAAAAGTTATAGTAACTGTACATTGCAAGCACTGCACATCCCCCCGACAGCATTAAATATAATTGCTGTACCCACGATCACGCTGACTTAATACACTTATTTTAATTACTTTATTCGTTAACGTTTATACGTCCGTAGCTGATACTCTTCATGCGTTAGTTTACAGTAAATTATATCATAACCATAGATCAGTGATTTTATTTATCACATCCACCATCAAGAATGGGGCAAGTGTTGGGCTCGTACGGTAACTTAAACTCAGATCACATCATCAGTTTATAATTAGTCCACTGCTGGACAAAGGCCTCTCGTATTAGGTACCTAAGCATACGGACGCATTAGGAAGTAAATACCCATAATCGCTACGCAGGGCAAGCTGTTGCCCATCATCCAATATTCAATAAATAATGGTCAGTGACACTTCGAATCCCTTATTTGACTATTAGGGCACCCAAAGGAAGAGTTGGGGTGGTAACAAATGTATTTCTATTGCCGTCACCACACGGCCACTCAACTTATACTCATTACATACCATTTTACAAGAATCAGTTGTGAAATTCAGACGGATGCAAAATAATATTTTCTGAATCAGAGTTCGCTTATTATAATAAGAATTGTTTCCCAGCGGAAATACTCTAGATCTTTAAGTTCAATGGGTTCAAACAAGTTTTAATTTCTTAACACGCCATGTGGACAGCACAAAAAATATTTTAACTACCTACCTATTTGCAGAAAGTACATTTTAAAATAAATATACAAAACCTTGCCTATCAATAATTATGTTTACACATAGGTAAGTAGGTGACTATCAAATTTGCTCAGTGTATTTTACAGGGATCTGTTACGAATTGAAACGGTCACATGTACAAAAATCATGCATTCAAACAAAGAAAAACAGGTGGGCAGGCAAATCGACAGGCAAACTATAACTTTCAGCCAGGCTATGAACAGGCACAGAGACGAACAGACAAACAGATCTTCTGATTTCATTAACGTGGAGGTTTATTTAGTTTTTAGGTCATGAAGACTTCAAATTTGAGAATTTAGGTATTCAGTTTAAATCAACGTTTTCTTCCGTATGGACCAACAGACACACAAACTTACTAGGAAGTGATACGTTGTTTCCTGTAGTTGATTTTTATACGTATATAAGGTCCTAATTTATTAGTTGCAGATATTTTAACACATGATACTTTACATTAAAATAATTAACTTTAAATATAAATTAAGAAATCTTTTCATGTAAAAATTTTTATTTCATTTTCCTAACAAAAAAAATAATTATAATTTTGTCTAAAAAAAATCATGTGCATGTCACAATAACACTGTCTGTCATGTCGTCAAATGACACAATCCAACGGAAAATAACATGACATTGTCTATCAAGTATTTAATTTTGACGCGAAGTGGCCAGTTTCAAATGGTACGTAACGTACTAGAATCTGTTCAATGAGTTTTCATTTAATAATCACATAAACAGGGTGTTTTTACGTAGCAAATTTGTTTTTCCGTTTTCTCCAAAAAACATCACAAAAGCTATAATGTTTCACGGTTTAATATACTCCAGAGACCGAGTACTATCAGCTGTAAAAATATCTGCATCTAATAAATTAGGACCTTATATAATAATTATGTATGTATTATGAATTAAAAAACGCACCAAGTGCGAGTCGGACTCCGTACCACTATCAATTTATCATAAAAAAATACAGTTAAAACAACCTATCTCAAAAACTATAAGAGATACATCTTGTCTCTTTTTCGTTTATTAAATACGAGTATATGTATTTTACCATCTCTTTTACGCATTATGAATTATGAAGATAAGTGTTTGTCAACTATCAATAAATTGTAGGAAGAAAAGTGTCAACTATCAATAAATTGTAGAAGTATGGTGTGAAGTATTTATTTCGCTCATTTTGTTAGAGTATAACGTATCTTTACTTATATATCATTGGCGGTTCATACAACACAATCCTCACCAAATATCATTACTTCCGAGTATTCCATTTATTGTTTCCGAGTAAATTGGATGTGACAGACAGACAGGGACAGAGACGGACATGACTTGACGAATATAAGGTTTTCGTTTTTTGCAATTTTGGCAACGGAACCCCAAAAACAGTTTGCTAAATTAGGAGACGGTTATGAATAAAGGGGTTATAATCTTCCAAATCACTAATATATAAAACAAAGTCGCATTCTCTTGTCCCTATATCCCTATTGTATGCTTTAATCTTTACACCTACGCAACGGATTTCTATAGATATAGATAGAGTGATTTAAGAAGAGAAGGTTTTAGGTAGACTATAAAACTTAAAATTATTTGAATAAAATAGTCTGCAAGTATAAAACCTGATAGATTATCATTATAGGTCCATAAGAGATTGCCTAATCTAAAATCAAAATGCCATGTTCATACCTACGTAACGTACAGATTAATAAAATTAGGCCTCCAACTATTCAATATGTATTTAAGTATTTGTATGTATCTATTCTATATATTACATATTTTGTAGTTTAGTTCTCACACAAGCCTTGATTGAGTTTATTGTGGGACTAGGTTGATATGTGTAAGATGGTCACATGCTAAATATATTTATTTGTTCATATACTAATCGTCCAATAATAAAGAAATATTTTTTTTTAAGTTATGTTGTTATTATTCGAAACACGACAAAACATAGCTATATAAATATTTAATTATTTTTAGTGTTTCTTGTTATATCGGCAATATTTTAGGTAGGTACAATCAGCAGCAGATATTGCTTAACGAGTAGGGTGTTCACAATGATCTTAACACACTCTAATAGTCGTGCATAGTTTATTTTGAAAACTCTGCCCGCTTAGCAATATCTGCTGCTGATTGTACATCATCTGAGAAAATTTCAACTAATTATCCATTAGATACATATTGGTGATAGACAGACAGATGGACAGACAGTGAAGTATGAAGATGCCCAGGATCGCGCAAAGAGGAGGAAAGGTAGGTACGGACCCTGGCAAAAGCCGGGATAACGATAGGTAGAAACAGAAGAATAGCCTTCATAATAATATTACAGAAACGTGATTAAACTTAATGTTTGTACAAGTTATTTTCCAGTCATCCTTGTCGCACACGCATATTGGCGCGACTGGTGCGAGCAAGAGGGAAAGAATAGTAGTAGTAGTAGTAGTTGCATTTCGATGCAAGTGCAAAAAAAAAATTTTTTTCCACGAGGATGAAAGTCAATCACCCGAGTTAAAAAGAAGTTTTTACACGTGTATCGAACGACTTTTCTCATAACAAGTGCCTTAAAAAGAGAAATTAACGTACGAGAAGCGTGCGCAAAGTTTACTTCTCCGCACTAGTTAGGAAAAGTAAGTTACGCAGTCAATAAAGCTAGCTCATATCACAATAATATAGGAGGCGGGGACTTGACGCTAGGTAGGTCGACTTGTGGAGGAATGCCCCATGATATTAGTATAATAAATATATTGTTTGATAACAGCCTAAAACAAGCCATAATATTACCGCGAGTTTTTTTTTCATCGTTTGTTTTCAAATTGTTCCAGTAATATGGTTTCTAAACCAGAGCTACTTTACTTTTTATTTTAATTGCGAGAAATTAAAATATACTAATTATTCATAGGTACACAATAACACGATAATTTTAACTGTGACTCTGCTCGGTCTGAGACGCTCATTTTGAGAGGTTGCCGACAGTATGCAGCGCGCAGCGCCGTCTCACATGGTGATTGGTTGATTTGAAAAGGTAATGTCTTTGAGTGGACAGTTTGAATGAAATTATTTGAAAATATTACATACGTATACCAGTAATTGGAGTTCGAGGCCAACGAAACTACGACAGATGCGTTATTGTCAAATCTGTCAAAGTCTCTTATGTCATTGTCAAGTAAAGTTTTCAGGTTTCCTCAACCTTTTTGTTATTTAATAAATTTATTTAAAATAATTCCTAATAAAAACATTATATACCACTGTAGTGTTTTTACGCGTTTCTGTTTAATGTGGCTGTCACAACTAGGATTTTCTTAAAAACACGTAAATACCTTAAAACTTTTCTTTTCTCTTAACTAACATTGATATGACAACATTTTCTTGTAAAGAACTTAAAATTACCAGTGAACACAAACGACAGCGTGCCATATTGATTAAGACAGTACATACTCGTATAACATTTCACCCAGTATATTTCATTTGAAATTTAATTTTTTGATGATGGGGTGTATAGCGAAGCTAAACATGGCTGAACCAAGTTATTATTTACCTCTGTAACGTTTTTACGCGTTTCTGTTTAATATGGTAGTCCCAACTAGGATCTTCTTAAAAACACGTAAATACCTAAAAACTTTTCTTTTCTCTTAACTAACATTGATATGACAACATTTTTTTGTAAATAATTTAAAATTACCAGTGAACACAAACGACAGCGTGTCATATTTATTAAGACAGTATTTATAAGATTTCACCCAGTATATTTCATTTGGAATTTAATTTTTTGATGATGGGGTGTATAGCGAAGCTAAACATGGCTGAACCAAGTGGGTCACCTTGTTAACAACCTACAGAAGAAAACAAAACGTTAGATCTCTATGATAATTTAAATGGAGAACTATAGCACTGCCAAAGAAATTTGTAGGTCAAAGGAATTTTACGAATACGAAATGTGAACATAAAGCACGCTACAATGTATTATTCTGCAATTTTCTAAACGTATGCAGAAATAGGGTTTTAATTTATGTGTAGTTAAATTGCTGTACCAAATGTTATTAACACATGAGGTGATACCAGCGCAATACCAACTTTGTTACTAATAATTGCGGATAATTCCGTTTTTATTAAAATATCTTATATTTACGTGAAAATAAGTAAATAATATTGTTTCTATAAATTAAAGAATTAAAATTACCAATAAATAAGATATCTCAACGTCTGTTTTTAGAAAATAAGGATTTACTATTGTATGAACATTTCATTGTTGTGGCAATATTTTCGTAGATTCTTTGGCCTCGAACTCCAATTAGTGGTTTAGCTAAAACTTTAGTATTGCTTTGTAAGTCTAATGACAGTAAAGACTGTTGGAATATGTCAAGTGAAAAGTATATGGGTATTGTTATCTATTACATATTATAGATTGACAAGTTACACACCTATAACATACTGAATACTTTCGCTGTCCTGCAATATATGTGTACCTAGACATAGTTATTTAAGCTACAGTTAGTCTCTAATACGACGACATTAGGTTCATATGATATGAATTCCATAATGAATTATACAACTCTAAAAGTAGTAAACACTCACTGAGCATTAGTTGCACAAATAATTGGGGTTTGATTGGTGGAATCTGATGTTTCAGGCTCGTGAGTTTGGTCGGTCTTAATATCCCGCCAAGCTGTTATCCTCCTGAAATAGTCACATTGGTGAATTTAATTTATTATACCTCCCTATCTGTTTCTATTTATTGAAATTAATAATAACTGACAAAGTTCGTGTCGCAATTGGCAATAGAATAAAGGTAATAATATGTATATCTACTACAGAATCATTTGAATTCGACAAAGATTAGCTGGCAAATGTAAAATGTGAGAGTGTCATAAATATAGAAGAAAAAATGTTCTAACTACTTTAAAAGCGGCTCGGGTATTCCGTTAGGTTAGTTGTACTTATTAAATAGGTGTTTTAACTATTACGCTTCAAATTTTAAATTTTCGCTACGGCGAGATACTTACTATGTGGTGCCATGGTGAAGGAGTAACCCCGCTTCTACTCGACGCTTTTTCTTTTCCCCCCAGAACAACGGTGTTTTCGGTACTCATTTTTATTCGTTCTGCCCATCGTTGTGGGCATGTTTATGATATCGATTTTATCGAAACAAACACTTTTGCCTTGACTTGTGGAACAAAATTGCAAAATGTTGACTCATAGATGACATTGACTTTGCTGTGACAAATGAACAAAATATTTTATGACCACTTACCAAAAAGTATTTTACGCGTCCATTTAAATTAAAGTCGTCAGCCTCGGTAGCCGAGTTAGTTGTGACCCTATCTATGAAGCTGGAGGTTCCGGGTTCGAATCCCAGTGAAAGCATTATTTTGTGTATTTTTTTTATCACAAATATTTGTTTCTTGATCGTGGCTATCTATGTGTTTAAGTATCTGTATGTAGTTACATGATATGTATCATCGCTTATTTCTTATTACCCACAACACAAGCCTTAATTTAAGCTTAAGATGTCCCGATATATTTATTTGTTTATTATTATTATTAATTTATAGCCACTTATTTTATTTTTACCTCTCAGATATTAATTAGTACCTACCATATTAATGTGCTCCTTTCTTCCAAACTGTTGTACAAGTTACGCTAAATGAGAATTAAAGTGAGCATCATAGTTAGATACAAAAGTAGCTACCTAACTACCTACTGGCTGTAATTCATAAAAAATACTGACCGATATATTGTATTTTGAGATCCGACCTGGCGAATCGAGGGATAAAATATTACCGGATATTTTATTTGATAAAATAAAAACAATAACAACATACCTATTTTATGAATTACGCTTACTTTTAATAATCCATCTATTGACCGAATATATTACTAATTAGTGAGGTCATTTAACTAGCAGTTTTAAAGTGACATCTGTGATGGATATCTGTGATCGATGTGTGTGTGAGTGTGCTATAAGCAAGACGTGTTGTGCAAAGCTCTTGGCCATTTCTACAGGATATTCCTGCAAAATGGCGAAAACTAACTTGAAAAGTGTACTAGACGAAGCTATGAAAACATTGACATCACTTTCGGATAAAATTGAAGTGCAATCAGTCTTAATTCTTGAACAAAATGACAAGATTCTAGCGCAACAAAAACTTATAGAGAACCAAAAGACGGTACTCAAAAACTTATTGGCAAGTGTTGACACACCCAGCACGCCTATGTGTGCGTCAGTGCCAACATCAAACAAGAGCAGTCAAGACATATCGGTCAGCTCTGGGAACAGGAAGAGCATGCCACCAACTACTACGATTGCCACCGATCGCGCCCGAAGAGCTGCTGAACGTGCAAGAAAGACGACAACTGCGTATACGTTCCAGATACAAAAAAAAACCAATGCCCCGACAGTTAGTGCAAAAAAGACAACACTGCAAACCCCTGTACCTGCGCAGGAGCAAAGCGCGGCTGCAATAACTACGTCTCATCTCGATGTTGGGCCACTAAACAAACCAGTCTCAACAGATAGCAAGGAAAACGCTCCCGCGGTGACTACATCGCAAGCCGCTGAACCGAACGAAGAGCTATCTAATAAGTTTGAGATGCCCGAGGCTAAAATAAATGACAATGAAGGTGAATGGCAACAAATACGCCATAAGCGAAGGAAATTTAAATCTGCAGTCGTAATCGGGGTCGGACACAAAGACAACTCCCTACAGTCTGCGGAGAAATTTAAATATATTCAAGCTTGGAATTTCCAGCCAGAAACAAGTATACAACAGGTTATAGATTTTTTAAACACAGTACACGAATCCAAGGATTATACCGTGGAAAAAAGGGACATAAAAACCAACCGCCACGCTGCGTTCATTATCGGATTTCCCGAAAGTATCTACGAGCGATTAAAGTCCCCAACTTTGTGGCCACACGGCATTTGCTTCTCAAACTGGTTTCGTGTCCGACCCCGCTCTCCGCGGGGCCCCACCATCGAGCGGCCGGCGAGTCTCGCGGCAGAGGCTCAGTGACGGCGCAGCCGCGCACGCGACGACAACTACACACACACTGGATGCCTATAGTGCGCCGATAATTGTATGCCACCAGAATGTACAATCCCTCAACAATAAAACAGATAAGTTGGAAGTGTTACTCCGTACTGACTTAAAATGCGACGTGTTAGCTGTCAGCGAGCATTGGCTTTCAGATACAAATTTAAAGTGTATTAACTTAGATAATTATCTCTTGGTGTCGTCCTTTTGCCGTAAACAATCTACTCATGGCGGATCGTGCGTTTACGTCAAAAATAATATTAAAGCCGTAAATGTACCCGAAATTGTCAACCTATCAAAAGAATTGATTTGTGAATTATCTGCCGTTAATTTAATAGACTATAATCTTATTGTAATATGCTTATATCGAACAAACTTAATCCCAACCAGAGATTTTCTGACACAACTTGAATGTGTACTCGAGAAGGCCAATGAATTAAGTCTAAATTTCATTATTGTAGGCGACATGAATATCAACTGTATAGGAGAAAAAACACTAGAGCGTGGATATTTAGAGGATGTTTTGATGTCCTACGATTGTAGGAATCTAATAACGTTTCCTACCCGAGTAAGCTCACACTCAGCAACGGCACTCGATCATGCCTATACCAATATCGATGTAGGTTTGGTGATGGCGTCCCCCGTAGTCACTAACCTCGGGGACCATTTCGCCGTGCGCTTGCAATGTTTGGATCAATGCAAACAACCGACATTACAAAGTCGCGTCATTAGAGATTACTCTGATACAAATCATATTAACTTTGTTCTCGCGATGGAAAGCATAGACTGGGCAGGTGCTGTGTCCAATAAAAATGCTGAATCACTATCAACGTACCTAACTAATTTAATATCTTCAAAAATAGGTTTGTGCTTTCCATTGAGAACAAAGCGTTCCTCTAAGCTAAGTGAGTCATGGGTTACTCAAGATCTTCTTAACATTAAATCACTATTATTCGACTGTATTAATTTGGAACGTAAATTTCCGTTAAACGACGAGTTAAAAAAACGTGTCGATTCATTAAACAAATTATACACCAATAGAATTAATCAAATTAAAATGAGTCACTACTGTAAACAAATGTGTACGACAAAAAATTCGTCTAAGGCAATGTGGGAAATTATCAATAGAGAGAGAGGGAAAGCCAGGCGTCCTATCGTAGACTTCACAGAAATTGTAGAAAGAACAGAGGGTGTGAAATATGCTTCGAAAAAAGATGTGGTCGATGCCATGAATGATAGGTTCGTGCGGGCTGCGCTGGCTTGCGGGGCGCCGCGCGCTGACCTCGGCGGCGTCCGCGCCCTGCTGAGCGCGGCCCGCTCGCCTGCCGACCGCTGCATGAGACTCGTCCCTTTCACAGTCCAAGAAGTTCACACCATTATTGCGACCCGTATTGCACATAAAACTACAAAGGATATCTACGGGATGTCTATGTCTCTACTACATTCGATTACTCACATTATATCACCCGCCCTAACACATATGTACAACAGATGTCTTATAGAAGGGTCCTATCCCAAGCCCTTAAAGACTAGCAAAATCTCTCCACTGTTCAAGGGCAAAGGGAAGAGAGAGAATATTGACGGGTACAGACCAGTATCCATCATTCCCAGCATTGCAAAAGTACTGGAGAACGGCCTGTGTTCTAGGCTGACGGCATTTCTCAATGCATCAAACGTTCTATCAGACCGGCAATACGCGTATAGATCTGGACACTGTACAACTGGCTTGGCACGCGAAGCCATGCGCAAAGTATTCGATGCCTTGGAAGGTAAGCAGCAGGTAGCAATGATTTGCTGTGACCTCTCCAGGGCATTCGACGTTGCTGATCACGGCGTTATAGCCGCCAAGCTGCTGCACTATGGCATATGTGGCAAAGCCCATAGCCTCCTCGTCGACATTCTGCAGGACCGATCGCAGGTTGTGGTAGGAGACGGAGGACAAGCCAAATCGGACCCACTAACCACATGTATGGGCGTCGCCCAGGGATCGTCAGTATCCAATATTCTCTTCTCGCTGTTACTGAACGATCTCCCTGAAGCCATTACAGCGGCAGAGATATTTATGTACGCGGATGACGTCGCTGGTATCGTCTCGGCGCAGAGTGTAGATGGGCTGGAGGCCCGCCTCAATGAGGCTGCAGACCAGTTGGCATGGTGGTTTGCGTTGAATGGCTTGGCGCTTAACCTAACGAAAACCCACTTTATCCACTTTCATATCGGAGGTCGAACACCTAGACCACTAAAAATCCGAGCTGGAAGCGTGGAAGTGGAGCAGGTGGAGGTCACAACATTTCTGGGATTTGAAGTGGACTATAAGCTGACTTGGGCGAACCATATCGAGCAACTCTGTGGTAAGCTGGGAAGTGCATGTTTTGCGCTTCGTCGCCTCGCCTGGGTCGTGCCCCGGCATGTTGTGAGAACATGCTACTTCGCAACAATACACTCGCTGTTGCAATACGGCGTTGAAATGTGGGGACGCGCCGCAGACTGGCAACGCATATTTAGAATGCAGAAACGAGCTGTGCGGTGTATAATGCAGGTGAGTCAGGAGACCTCCGTGAGGCCTTACTTTAAAGACCTGGGTATACTGACTCTGCCATCAATGGTGGTCCAGCAAATCGCGATTTATGTCCGCGTCAATCTGAGCCAGTACAAATCACGAGCCGACTCAGGCCGCTCACTACGTAACCCAAATCAGCTTGTCCCGGTGCAACGAAGACTGGCAAGGTCCAATAAGCTGACCCACGTAATGGGACCCACAATTTACAATAAATTGCCGGAAAAAATTACTTTGGCACCTTCGTTAAAAATCTTTAAAGTTAGACTGAAACGTTGGCTTCTCGAACACACATTTTATAGCTACGAGGAATTTCTAAATATGAACTGTAACTAAATCGTTATTTTATGTAAATTAATATTACTGAATATTATTGTTGGTATTTATTGTTACAAATGTACTTTTTCTTTATATTATTATATAAAAATGACATGTAATATTACAAATATTATGAATAAAGAATATGAATATGAATATGAATATGATATGGTTAAGCTTACCTTGTCATCTGCCTCCATGTCAGTTTTCATGGATAGTATTATTCACGCACATATACAAAGGCAAAGAGCGAAATTGTATCAATTTTCAAATTGATAATTCAGAAATACTATACCACTTTTTGGACTTTTTTTTACATACGCGCCATCTACGGGATACGTACAACTTACTATCAAGGTTCAAAATTACAAAAAGTCTACTAATTAACAGAGTTAATGTCGACAAATTTGTATGAAAATCTCACAGGGACATCCACCTTAACACTATAATGTTATTTTTTTGGTGATTTTTATTTTTATTGCTCAGTTTAATCACAAATAATAAGAAATGTTCTCAGCTTTGTCGCACACCCACATTTGGGAACAACTGTCAACGTAAAAACAAGCAAGTCTGACATGCTTGATTTTAGGTTTGTTGCATTGTACTAAAATGTAGGGGAAAATGAGTCAGTTACGTCTGTTTGCTTTTGTTATAAAACGTATTTTGTCGAATTCTCTAAAACAACTAAATCGAATATGTTCAAAATCATGTTGCGAGTAGATTGCATGATGTCCCATGTTTCTGATAATTTTTCACATTTTTTAGGCCTGCCGATAAAAAATTAAGGGGCGGAGACACATTTTTTTTGACTTTCTGGACTATTATTTCTGAAAGTATTCCACTAATCAAATTATTGGTAAAGAAACCATAAACTTATTTTAAAAAACCTATCATATGATGTATTACAAATTAACATTTGGATAAAAAATGTTTTTTGAAATTTAGATACATGTATGGGATGCCCCCCCTTAAAAATATTATTTTGCAATTTATATTCAAAACTCAGAAGTAACACACAATATATACCCTGAGCTGAAATTTCATAAACGTACGCTAAACAGTTACAACAGAAACCGCTGTATCATACAGGCGGACACACAGGCAGGACGCAAATGACTTCCGCTTTTGCCACTTTGGCTACGGAACCCTACAACAGTATTATTACTGTTCTTCCTATTCTAATTATTAACAACATTATAAATGACCATTTTATTCCTCAATTATCCAACTTATCATAAGTATTGTTTTTATATTTTTTTTTGCCATAAAATGGTAGTAAAATTGACAAACTGATAAAATATTGTTTAATTAGCATATAACCAAACCTGATAGGTAGTTCTTCTTCCTAGCGTTTTCCCGGCTTATGCCACGGCTCAGAGAGAGCCTGGTAAGCTGATAACCAAACCCTGATAAGTAGAAAATAATTATTATGTAGAATACTACATAATAATTATTTTCTGACTTTTATTGAGATCGAATGTTTTCCTATACATTTTACATAGACACTGCAGCAAGGTCATAATATTTTTAATTTCTTAAAAATCTTAAAATATACGTATAAACGTCTGATTAGTTTAAAAGCCAAACGCTGAAATCAAGTATCTCCAGGAACAATTTGAATTTCAAGTATCTCATTTAGAGATACTGCTTTCCAGCTTGGATCTGGACCAAATGCTTGGTTTTAGCGTAGATGTTGAGGGAAATTCGACAAAGCTGAAAACATTTATTGTCTATAACTTCAAAAATAAGGTGTTTAGAAGAAAATTTTTGATGCAGAAAAATGTATTTTCGGTTCCTATTTCAAAATATGCAAAAAAACAAAAACTGAAAAAAATGGACATACTTGACTTCAACATTGGGCAGCCGAACTGATTTCCGACCCTAATTGAACAGTACGTAGGATGCCCTGAAAATTTCGGGAATTTAATACTTAGGAACGTATATTTGACATGTGTTATACCTCTTTCTTACAAGCATAGTCTCATTATTCGAAAACACTGGCCACTTAGAAAAAAAAAACAATGTCCGATTTTCAATTGTTTTTTAAAGTCGTTGAGTCGCTGGTGAAAATGGAGCTGTCCCGCGAAAGTTTTAGAGCAATGATTTATTATGACTTTAAAAGTGAATTAACACAACAACAATGTGGAGACCGATTAAGTATTGCTTTTAGTAGTGAAGCACCTTCAAAGACGACCATATACAGGTGGTATTCGGAATTCCAACGTGGCCGTGTGTCTCTTGCGGATGACGTACGTGAGGGTCGACCGAAAACGGCCGTTACCGATCGAAACATCGATGTTGTTCGCCAACTGATAAAGGAAGATAGGCATGTTACATATCGGGAGATTCAGGAGACTTTAGGCATTGGAATGAGTCCGGTACAAGTTATTTTACAACAAGAGTTGGGCGTGCGGAAGTTATTTTCCCGGTGGATTCCTCACTTGTTATCTGACGACCAGAAAACGGTACGTGTCAATTGGTGCCGCAAAACTTTAAAAAGATTTAATGGAGGAAGCTCAAATGCCGTTTTTAGTATTGTGTCAGGTGACGAATCATGGATTTACGCATATGAGCCTGAATCGAAAAACCAATCTCGAGTTTGGGTTTACGAAGACGAACCGAAGCCGACAAAAGTTGTTCGTTCTCGCAGCACGATCAAAAAAATGGTAGCCACGTTTGTCTCCAAATCGGGTCACGTGGCGACTATCGCTCTTGAAGATCGAAGAACTGTCAATGCCGATTGGTATATAGGCGTTTGTTTACCGATTGTTTTTGCTGAACTGCGAAAAACTAACCCTAACCGCCGTATTATACTACACCATGATAATGCCAGCCCTCACACCGCTCAGAAAACAGACGACTATCTGAAGGGCGAAAACGTCGAATTACTGGACCATCCTCCGTACAGCCCCGACCTAAGTCCCAACGATTTTTTTACTTTCCCGAAAATAAAGAATCGGTTGCGTGGTCAGCGTTTTCAGACCGCGGAAGAAGCAGTCGACGCTTATAAAATGGCCATTTTGTCAACCCCCACTTCAGACTTCAATAACTGTTTTAAAAACTGGTTTCAGAGAATGAAAAAGTGTATTAAACACAAAGGAGAATACTTTGAAAAACAATAAAAGTACTTTTATTTCATTAAAATGCGTATTTTTTCCGATTCCCGAAACTTTCAGGGCAACCTACGTATAAGACGCATATGACGGACTTTCCTTCAAAATAAAATATGCCGGACTTACGTTAAGCTGAATCTCATTAGTACGTTACGGTAACCCCTCCAGTACTGTGCAAATTATGGGAATGCAGAAAAATATAGAAGACCGAAGCTTTACGCAATCAATGACGGCATTTTAATAGTAGCTTCGCCAGGTTCCGGAATTGGCTCAGTGCGTTAAAGGCCGATTACAAACGTACGTTCAAAATGTACGTTCTATAGAAATCAAACTAAAAGTGTAGGTTTTCTTGTTCAATAACAATTAACATAAATTGTCTTGACATATGTTACATATCGACGGCGAAAAGCAAACACGTAGTAACCCACAAAAATGAAATTGTTCACCAGAGCCGAAAAACCTCCCGAGTTTTGAAAAAAAAATCATAACTTTCGTATTTATGGACACATCTTATTAAAAATTTGACACAATATCCACATTTTTTTGGTCTTTAATTTAATTTAAATAAATTTCACCATAAGTTATTACAAGTGGAGTTATGTGG
The DNA here is from genome assembly GCA_025490895.1 of Thaumatotibia leucotreta. NCBI lineage: Eukaryota > Metazoa > Arthropoda > Insecta > Lepidoptera > Tortricidae > Thaumatotibia > Thaumatotibia leucotreta. Next base: position 21,999 of record JALPQI010031297.1, read on the forward strand.
GTTACTACGTTTTGGTTGTTTTTTTACAGTTAGCAAACACGTAGTAACCGACGTCAACAAATGTATGAAATAGCATTTTTCTATCATTTTTGTGGATTGCAAAAACGCAGTAACCCACTTTAAGTTTACTAAAAGTAACAGTAATAAAGTGTTAAACCACATGCTTTAGATAATTTCAATGAGCCCAGTGCTGTAACACTATTTGTTTTCGTATTGTAAGTATTTTCAAATGCATTAAATGTATTGCCAACATTTTTAGGATGACTTTTAAAGTGACTTTAATGGAATCGCGAAACAAAACACACGACGTTTCAAATGTTTCGTTAAAAATGAGAAGAGACTTAAAGGAATTAAATATGAAAATCAAACCACTTGAAGTGTAATAATCAAAAATGAAATAATTAAATTTAAAACGAAACGTATAAGTATAGTTTTATCTTGAAAAATCATAATTAGACTTTTATAAAATGTATAGTTTTAGCAAAGTATAACATAATTGAGCCCAGTTTAAACAAGATAAACAACTAAAAAATCTATAAGTACTTCTATCTTGCACGTTTGAGACTGATAACATTTTTTAGTTGTTTATCTTGTATCTAAAGTATCAATCATTTATTCATAACCATGAAGATAAATTATTATAATATTTATAATAATATAAATGCAATATGAACTTGGTTCCTACATATAGAAAACATAATGAGATCCTATTAAATAATAAAGAAACGTCCACGCTGGACTTAAAGTATGTCTTTCTATCTTTATACTACTTTTGCTCAGTCTATATCTGCAGTATCAATTATCTTCATTAATAATCATGTAGCTAATTATTATAATATAAATACAACGTTAACGTTGTATAATATACCTATACTAAAAAAAGAAAAGCCTACTTTGAATATGTCCAAATAAAAAAATTAAAAAGTTAAACATTGTTAATAAAATTAATCACTTTAATATTTTCGAGATGATTGCTCATGAAATAAAAGTATAGAAACGGATAAACTCTCGTATATTAATTAAATTGAACTTCATCCCGATGTTTCGAACAAACAAAATAATAAAGATAAGTACAAAAACTACCCACAAAGAAAAATTTACTTAACCACAGACAATATTATATTTTAAGGGTGGATGTACAACATACTAAAATGCAAATTAAGCTAGTTATTCATTACAAGTGGTTCTCTGCCTTTTCGCCGAAAATTGTATTGCCGAATCACTTCCCAACCAACTTTTCGCAGAAGTGTCATTTGTTAGTGGATTTCATTTCCCAACTTTACATAATCCAACCTAACCGAACCCAACTAGTGGGTAATTCTCATTTCCCAACTGTGGGTTTGGGAAATGAAATGGTTGCGAATTAATTAGTTGCCAAAAGTTATTCGGCCGAATGACACTTGGTCGGTCTTGGTTGGTTGGGAAATGAAATTCGGCAATACAATTTTCGGCGAAAACACAGGATACCATTACGTGTATTTTCAAAATGAAGACAAGAAACAAAATAAATAATCTACGCCGGTTCTATCCCTACGTCTCTGTCCTTCCTTTGTATGATTGTATTGTTAGGAATCTTCCTACCTGGGGTACCTACCCCAATTTTGAGACCGGCTAGAAACTCAGGGGGACAAATCTTTTCAAAAAACATTTGCGGTAAGGCTTTGGTTCTCGCTAAGGAGAAGAGATCCATTCCTAGAATGTTGCGTGAGACCATTGTGATAATGAAATATTCAAATTTTAATAGGATAGGAAAAAGCTTATCTCTATCACCAGCTTGGGATCCTATAGTTCATGTAATAAAGGAGCAGACAGGCTCGCACAGACCGTGAGGCTAATGGGTTTGACGGTATTGAGCTTTTTAGTACAGGCAATTTTTACAAATAAGAAATACGTATGTATGTAAATAGTATGTATGTTTCGGTTAAGTGCATGTGGATCTTAAGAAGTACTACAAATGTTTTTTTAATAGATGTGTCCCGCTGAGTTTCTTGCCGGTCCCAAAAATGGGATACCTTCCTAACAATACAATCATACAAAAGAAGGGATTTCTTCCCAGGTCAGAGGTGTAGGGATAGAACCGGCGTAGATTATTTATTTTGTTTTTGTCTTCATTTTGAAAATACTTATAATGAATAACTAGATTCATTTGCAATATTTGTAATATCTACATCCCTTAAAATGTATTGTCTGTGGTTTAGTATATTCTTTGTGGGTAGTTTTGTACTTATCATTCTTATTTTGATGTAGGTAGATCTATCAAATTTCCTCGACTATCAGTCTCCCGCAGACCACGAATCCCTATAAAGTGTTCGAAACGTCGGAATAAATAAATAAATAAATATCTTGGGACATCTTACACAAATCGACCTAGTCCCACGGTAAGCTCAATTAAGGCTTGTGATGTGGGTACCAGGCGACTATATATATAATAGATAGATACATACATAGACAGCCATGACCAAGGAATAAATATTTGTGATAAATAAATACACAAATAATGCCCTCGCCGGGATTCGAACCCGGAACCTCCAGCTTCGTAGGCAGGGTCACTACCAACTAGGCTACAGAGGCTGACAAATAATGAATAACTAGCCGGAATGAAATTTAATTAATATACGTGCCTTTATCCGTTTTCATAGTTTTATTTTAATCAGTAATCACTTTAGGCAAAATTCTCGTTATAATGTTTCAAAATTCCAAACCCTTCGACTCACTTTCGCTCCGCGGACCGCACTGAGTGACGTCGCAAGCGTATGCGCAATGGCGGCGACTGCCACGTTGAAACGTTTTCAGGCGCGCGAATCTAAGCCCCTACACCCTACAAAAGTGAAGTAATTATTAAGTAGCTAGCTTTACGTGATCCTTGTAAATGCAGTAAAAGACAAGATTATCTAATTTGATACTGCTAGCCAAAATATTATTTCCTGCCAAATGGCGTAACTGCAAGACTTTCAAATCTATGAGCGGCAAACACGTAGTAACCAGCATCGTCGTCAGAACAACGGGCGGTTTTAAGTGCTGTAAATGCTTTGATTTAAATAACAGAGGTTTTTTTGCTACTTACTACGTGTTTGGAGAATACATTTCAAGAAAAATGGAAAAATTTTTAGTTCCTAATTTCCTTGCTTTTCATCATATCGGCACGCGGATGGCACCAATCGACGCGGCAAAAATCGAAGATTCCAAAAGTGCAATAAAAAAAATTTTGACCTTGTGTTGGTTACTACGTGTTTGCTTTCCAGCGTCGATATGTGACATTGTGTTAACATAAATTACTAACATAAGCCCTTTTTCTAAATCCCTCCAAAACCAGAATCTGACAGTATTTTTTTAAAAGTTATTATGACCACAGACAAGAACCAGAGAGTTTAGGCTAAGTGCGTACATATCATATCGATTTAAGGCCATATATACATAATAAAAATAGGATGTTTCTTACAGTTCATACATTGCCTACAAAGATCGCGTCAGTTGTGTTACGAAAGTTAGTGATACTAATTATTGTTTGTACTCTGTACAACAATCTTTGGCAGTAGAAAAAACCGTCTTAATTATTTATAAAACGTAGGCATGTATTGTTGATAGCTCACAGAAGTATCTGTCGCTTTTTTTCACTGCCAAAAATGTACAAAATTTAACTCGTAACACCAAAATTAAAGGCCTTTAACTATGAACCGTAAAACCATGCAACTATAGTCTAGGTACTACTACAACTATGGTCCACAAGTTCAACTCGTAATTCATCATCAATGAAAATCTTTTATTTTGGTTTTATCTAAGTTTTTTAATCATTTACCTAATGAGGAGACTTTGTGTTACAACTGTGTCAATAACATAATAATTAGACTAAATCGAAGATATCTGACATAGTTTTGGATCATAGTTGGGAGCTTTGGACTATAGTTGGGTAGTTTTACGGTACTTAAATTTTTTTTGCAACCTTATTTACCCGTATAACGCCTGCACAATAGCTCATAGCAATTGTCACCAGCCATGCTCTCATTTCAACCCAATTAGGCGCTACTATTGTATCGTCCTCAAATGAATATTACGCCAATTATGTTCTACGATTGATGTATTGAGGCGTAATTACATGTTGAGAGCATTCGTGCCTAATTAGGTGCAGTATTGACAGTAAATCATGCACTTGAATGTATGCAATAGTGGCATTAAGGGACATGTCATAGTCATAAATCAATTTGGGATGCGAGTGTAATACCTAATTAAATTTAGCAATAGTACATATCAATTTTGGAGATTCATTATTATCAGTTCTATGTTCATTTTCCGTATTTGAAAATATAGGAATTTAATCAATTAAACATAATTTGGCAAGACGTTACATCCGTGGTCGCAGATCACGCGTCTGCCTGCGACCACGGGTGCAACGTCATGGCCGAAACGTCAAGATCAAACGTAAGTTATTACGACCATTACGACTTCATTTTGACGTAGTTCGTTAAAATGTAAATGATAATCGCGAAAAATTAAATATATATATTAATTAACTACACATTTTTATTTTGTAGTTTGTTTATTTAGGAGTTTTGTAAACATATATGATAATTTTATTTCCTGGTTTTTAACACTTGCTAAAGCCATTGTCATCGGGTTCTTAACATAGTAAAAAAAATATTTATCAGTAAGTATGGGAAATTGAGCTAGGTAGCTCAGACAATGTTTTAGGAAAGTACCTACTTTTGATGGCAATTGTGGCCATTGCATAGTCGACGTCACCACACATCACAAAGAGAGTTTGTTTACCTTCCGGCGGCACTATATGGTTAGGCTGCATGGTCCACGCATTTCAATTGTTTAGGTACGAGTAGCTGTTGAAAGTTGAAATATCGAGCAAGGGGATTAATAGTTTATGGATAAATTACGCTGGAAATGAGATTCGTAATACATTGTGTATTAGGTAAGGGTGGTAAATAAGATATTGTGAACAAGCGAGAAAAGTAAAGCTCGAGCCAAAAGCGCGGAACTTACTTCACATGAGTTCATAATTCTTGTACCGTCCGTGGCTCACACAATGTTTTTTTTATCACACCTGTTCATAAAAATGAAAAAAAAAGTTCCTTGTTTATCTATATTTAATAAAATTTGGTCGATCTACTTTTTTGTAGCTTTTATTCTATCATGTGGTTCTGGAAACGAAATGATCAAATTTTGTTCGCCAATGAAAATGGCACCTAAACTAAACCTACTCACAGCAAATTAATATGACGTGGAATTTGAATACTACAATTCTTTATTGACTGTCCGAGAGACTAACCCGTAATAATGGCAACAAATTTGATTAAAAAGTTGATTCACCCAATTGCAGCTTCATAATTTACTTTGATAAGGGTTATTCCCAGTCGTGTAGTCGCATTATAAATATTATAATCGTAAAGGGTTTAATAATGAAGTTTGCACTGTATGTCTTTGGAGTATGGTATTCTATTGCATGCATTGCTTTCCAGGTCAAAATTAGGAATACCGGCCAGGTGCATTTTTGATAATTTAATTTAAAAACTTGACTTCCCTGTAGATGACCTTACCAGACTGGTAGTTGACACAATAATATGGAAAAAGTATGATTTTTATAAGCTTCTATTAAGTTTAACCTCCGATGTTTTTCTATCAGTAACCAGTATGCTTAGCACATGATTGGTATGTCAGTATGTCGCCGCGAGACAGATTTTCCATCTTTTACTGACTATATGAATAAAAGAGAGATGGCTAGTCTATCTCGCGGCGACATATTGTCGCACTAATCCCTGTGCTAAGCCGGCTGGTTTAATCTTACCGGCTAAATTGAATCTTTTTACGGTTATAATAAGATATCATGGAGCTTTGGTGGTGGCGGAAGGAGGCCACAGGAATTTGCTAACTTAATGATTGTCAGCCTCCGTAGCCTAGTTGGTAGTGACCCTGCCTACGAAGCTGGAGGTTCCGGGTTCGAATCCCGGCGAGGGCATTATTTGTGTATTTATTTATCACAAATATTTGTTCCTTGGTCATGGTTGTCTATGTATTCAAGTATCTATATGTATCTATGTTGCCTGTGTTCACAGGTTTGTTGTCGATTGTACAGTCAACAACACACCTGTGAACACAGGCAAAGTGCCAAAAATATGTAAACAGAACTTTATTGCCTGGACATAAAGTTGTGTATACATATTTCTGGCACTTTGTCTGTATTCACAGCTGTGTTGTTGATTGTACACGCATCATTAGTCTATGACCTGACTGTGTAAACACTACAAAATTGTTCCCTCGAACTAAAAGATCAGAAGTGGATTTTTTAAAACCGCGTCGTTGACAAAAAGGAAACAATCATACGATCCGCGTGTAAGCTACAACCATAGTTAATCCAAAAGGTTATCGATAAATCCTGATCAATATTCAGCTATAACTTTAGCTTCAGTGAGTCACGCTTCCTGACAGACGGCACACCGGATGGCACGAGACACGTGCCTCGACTGACGAGCGAAGGAAAGGCATAATAATTTGACATGTGATATAATATTACTCATGCGAGGTACGCCAGTGGGTAAGTAAATAAATAAGTAGGTATCTTGGGACATCTCACACAAACCGACCTAGTCCCACGGTAAGCTCAATTAAGGCTTGTGATGTGGGTACCAGGCGACGATATATTTAATCAATGTATATTTTATACATACAGACAGTCTTGACCAAGGAACAAATATTTGTGATACCTAAATAAATACACAAATAATGTGCTCGCCGGGATTCGAACCCGGAACCTCCAGCTTCGTAGGTAGGGTCACTACCAACTAGACCAGCGCTGGCTCTGCTTGCAAAATGCTGAGTTTTTGGCCATTTCGAGACAAAATTTCGTGTTTACTGTTTTGTTTTGTTTCTACTGTGTCTCGAATAAACGTTTTTCCTTTCTTTTTTTCTTTCAACTAGGCTACGGAGGCTGAAAAGATTGAGTGTACGAAATCAGTATCACATATATTTAGGACCATAATGTTTGGGATAACGTAAGTACTCTTACTTTTACAGGATATGATATCAGTTGAGTACCTATACAATTATGAAATAAAACCGGAATAATTAAATTTCTGGCCTACTACAGGATTATTTACCCCTAGCCCAACTTTTAATCGAAATAACCCAATAATTTATTATGTTTTGTCGTAATCAACGTAACCATAAGTAAATATTTTTAGTTACCATAAAACTACCCAACTATAGTCCAAAAGCCAACAATGGTGCATAATTAAGTCAAATATCTTCGGTTTAGTGTAATTATTATAATATTATTGACGCAGTTGTTACACAAAGTCTCCTCAAAAAACTTAGAGAAAACCAAAATAAAAGATTTCCATTGATGCTTAATTATGAGTTGAACTTGTGGACCATAAGTTGTAGTAATGGACTATAGTTGTATGGATTTACGGTACACCTTGTAAAATATGATAAATAAACGTTACCCTATTCCTTATTACTAAAACAACACTCATCATTATCTTAATTACTTTAATTAGTCGGAGTAAAATGCCTAACAGTTAATATTCGGAAGAAACTTCACTTTCGTTTGCGAACAATCGTTTCTTACTTCGAGCCGTGAAACTACATTTAATTCGTCTAATAGACACAAATCAGCTGGGTTGTTGGCTACACTGAGTTGCAAAATAAGATTACAGAAAACAAGAAAGCCTAAAAATATCTGCGTTTTTGTTGCCAGTGACTTGTGTTTTTGAGAATTAAATTAAACACCCTAGAAAATAAGGGGGAAATAATAATAGGGGTTAAGATAGCCGGTGTATTTACTGGCATAGATAGAGGCAATCCATCTAAGTCCTCAGGGTAGGCAGCGCATAGGCGATTTTTTGATCGCTATGTCCATGGGCCTCAGTTCCTGCTTTCCATCAGGTGGGCTAAGAGCTCAGTTGTCTACCTCAGTCACATAAAAAAAACGTATAATAACTTCTAATTCCAATAATAGGTTCTTTAGGGTATATTCTGTGTCCCAAAAGCTCTTAGGCAACGGAAATGCACACATTTTTGAGCCATGTATCTATCTACGTACCTATAGTACATAATTATATGTTACGAAATTTTACTCTAGACGCAACGGGCCGAGAAATTCCCATAAATCGTTTAACAGTAGGTAAATGTACAAGAAAGTTCGTTTAAGTACGCAAAAAGCTTAGTTGAAGTTTATTTATTTATTTATTCTTCATTGCACAAAACAAAACCTTAATGTACAAAAGTCGAACTTAATGCTTAAGGCAAAG